>JBCAUA010743166.1:0-15071 GCA_038406235.1 Peronia verruculata | reverse complement strand
TACACCTTTAGATTCCTTAGTCATTTCCCTTTAATTTGAGACCGGTTGTAGCTCTTTAGCATTAGAGGGGTTTTTTTTTTGGGTGATTTTTTTTCCGGGTCACTCACAGGTGTGACAATGGCTGCGCCCAAATTTACGTCCTTTTTGAAAATTCGTAATAAAGAAAACTAATAAATATGAAACAAAGCTGTTTTCTGCAGTAGACAAGTAATTCTATAAACAATGAACACAAAAAATTTCATCAGTGTATCTTTTATAGTTTAGTCACAATGATTTTTCAGAAATACCATCAAAACGTTGGCAGTGAGGGAATAGCAGCTTGAAAAATGGTTGACATTGAGTTAAGAAGAAATCCATGTATGCCTAAATTATAGTTTTAATTTTGCAAATTAGGTATTTTTGTCAAAATCACATGACCTAGTGAACATCGCTCATGTATGGCTTTGTTTACTTGTTCTGCGCATGGCAGACAAATCTGGACGAATGGTGAGCTCTGAGACTTGTCACATCATATAAATCTGGCCACATGTGAGCGATGTTTCCTAGGTCATGTGATTTTGAAAAAAATACCTAATTAAGTTTTGTCTATTTTGTCAAAACAGCTAATACTGATGAAAACAATATTGTTTTTGTTGACGCACATGGTAAAGAGGCAAACAAAAGAATGTCCAGACTAAATGAAGGATATTTGTTAGAGCAGAATTGACTGCGGAAAATTTATGATTTACAGCCAGTTATTGTTACAAGTAATTACGTAGCCCCAGTCCATCTTAACAACAAAAATATTTTCTACTGATTCAGTTTATGGATGTTGCAAGTTTTTGTCTGTGATACATGTATAGAACTTTTACTCAATTCCATGAATATAAATTTCTTTGTTAGTACATGTATTATTATTATTGAATGATGTTCATAAGAAGTTGAAATGCAAGACAACTAATAATTGTTGAGAATTACTAGTCAAGAGAGAGGCAGAAAGCTGTTTTTAGCATGTAAGCATTGTAAATCAGGGACAGTGAGATGGCAAAAAAGAATTTTTTAAATGACAACTGCTATTTTGTTTCTGTCCCTACAATGACTTACATCAGTCCTGTCACGTCATTTAATCGCCCCAGAATAATTTTCTTTTTCTTTTTTATAACACAAAACTGAATTCTGGGGCGATGGTTTGTTTAGAGCTGAATTTTACTCATTGTTCTACAGTGATTTTTCAGATTTTAGCTGAAACTGATGTTGCAAGGAACATGATGAACTTTGCACATAACTATATAATTGCTGCCGTTTGTTATCAGATGACAGTGATCACTGAAAGATTATTGATTATGGGAAGAAAAAAGGTAAGAAAACAAAGACGGAATATAAGAAACTTACGGTTCTGCAGCTGTGAAGAATATTATTATCAAGCTTTTTTACGTTGAGACTTGAGAAAATATTTTAATAAAATTTCAACATATTGAGAGATTATTTTGCCATACTACGTCTAGCATTAGTCTTAAATGTTAAATGTCATCCACATTGTCTTTTTTTTTTTTTTTTGCTATCCATAAATACATCTCTACATCCCTTAAGTCCAATTGTTTCATAGTTGCTACTGCCATTGCTTTAAGAAATAGCATTTGACTCAAGACTCATTCACGCTAGTGTCATAAACGCCAGTTGTCTCGCGCTCAGTGCAAATGAGTCGGAAGTTGATCAGGGAGATTTGAAGTTACCGCTTTTTTTTCCTGTTTTTTTTTTTTTTCCTATTTTTTGACAGACGCCAAAATTTTTGATTTGTATTCCACAAAATGAAAATTCAATCTTTTCTATCCTGAAAAGAAAAATTTCATATCCGAGTTGGAAAATAGACAAAAATGGCTGTAACTTGCGATCGCGCCGAGGGACTTGCGACTCTGCAAGACAATTTTTAAGAATTATTTTATAAGACATGTAAATGCAGTTTTCAGGATCAAGCTGATTTTCATACTATTCTATACCGTTGCAAATTTCTCCAAACAGTATGAGCAGAGGTACTTAATGCAACTACACTTTCAAGGATTGCTGTGATAATGACAGTGCCATGAGTAAGCTACTATATATATCCTGTGAAACCTCAGGGTTATAACGACAGCTGATTATTGAACTTGGGACATCCAAGTTTTGATTATTATTTTTTTTTTTTTTCTATCATTTTCACATTTTTTTTTCTGTTTGTTGTTGTTTTTTTTTTGTTGTTGTTTGTTAGTTTGAAAGGGACAAACAAGATTTTTCTATTTTGTGGCAACCACTGAAGAATTTTTAATAATTTGCCTAAATAAAACAGATTTATCTTTAAATTTTTCTTCTTATGGGTTCTTTTTTTTAAATCCCTTAAAACACTGTCAGCGTCAAAGGATCATCCCCACAAAGTTTACCTGGATCAGGATCAAGAACATAAAACCACACTCATTTCCTGTCATAATTATCGGATTATTAATATTTTTTCCTATATTTTGTAATACAAAGCAATGACTTTGAATTCTCTCCTCTTGGCAAAGATGAATACAATGTGTGTTGATGCAAAGGACCTGTAGTGGTATGTTTGACAAACAACAGCTTCATTTTCATAACTTCTGAGCTATGATATAGACTGAGAAACAAAATGTTTGGAGCAGGTCACTGCATGGGCATGGTATAGTGATTTCAATAAAGTAATATGCAATTCTACTTAGGTTTTCATTTTGAATGGCATTATCTGAAAACTTCCAGGCTCAGGAATGCCAAGAGATATCACTTGTATTTTTGCCTAAACGTGATTCATAACTTTGCTCAGGCTGTGAAGTGGTAAGAATATGTTTACTCCAAAGATGAAATGTCACACATTTTTAGTGAAATTAAGTACCAACTGTTGAAGGGCAACTTGTGCTGAGATATCGTCGGTTGTATGGCAAAGAGGCAAACCCTTACTTCTCTGCATGACAAAGCCGCGAATTGGTCAATTAAATTCTTTCACTGATTCGCCCCTTTGTCATGCAGAGAAGGTAAGGGTTTGCAGCAGTCCCTTTGTCGTACAGGTGACAATATGTGATGCTGGGTCAATAACAAAAATAAAATTGAACATTACTAGTGAGGGAGGGGTAAATTACATAGCTTTATTCAATACGACATTTACAATCATCATGAGGAGTGGTGGTGGTAGTGTTGGTGGTGCTGACTGTGGCTGATCATGTAATGGTGGTAATCATCAAACAACAAAAATAAGACAAATGTGTTATAAAACAAATAAATAAAAATGTATCGTGACCCGAAAAAAAAAAAAAAGATGACATACATGTATATGACATTACAAAAAAAAAAAAAAAACTAATAAAATTACAGTAATTACAAAAAGATGTAGCATGTGATTTGATATGGTGCACCATCCGCTGCATTTCACATGCTGGCAAGAGAACAAAAATAACCAAACAAGAGTATAACATATCCATAAACAAAGATTAAAATGACCTTGGGTGGGGAAGGGAATGGGGGAGGGGGAAGGGTTGTCGATGTCGGCTTCTTCCAATGAAATACTGATATATTTCTAAACAAAGTGGGTGATGCTGATGTAATGGATGAATTTGACTTCACTTCATCTGTGGCAAAAAAAAAAAAAATCACAGGAAAATGTTTTTGTTTATTAGTCCTAGAGCATGGCATGAAGAGGGCGTGGGAGTGGTAAGGAGGGTTTACAACCTGGACAGTTGGGACATATTTTCTATTGTAATCCGCAAATCATTATCAGTATTTCCCTGACGTTAGGGGCCTACACATCTACAGTGCAAACTACAGTTATATGTAACTGAAATGGTAACCCGCAAGGCAAAACTGCAGTGCAGATGATAAAAACCAACGAATTTAATACCAAACTGTTGGTTCACCAAAATATTCAGCTCATTTAGATTTTTCCCTATCAATTTAGCCCATCCTTTACAAACAGTGTTGCACCAGTGACATGTCACCTTTCTTTTTTGAACAGTATGCAGTGAAGCAGGAAGAAAACAGGTTGTTTAAACAATTTAAAAGTTCATTGAATTGAAAGTATTTTTTCATTCAGTGAGCAAACATTAGCAAAGTCAATCTATGCATACATATACAAATTATCAAAGAGTATATAGGTTGCGCTCCCTGCTTTTAGCATCATACTCGGCAGGTAGAACTGTCTGGTGAAGATGTGCCGCGATGACTGGCCCAAAAGTAGGTTTTGCAGACAGTTCAAATTTAAGATGAAACCCGTTGATTTGGACTGAAGACATGAAGGGCCCTTTACGAATAAAGTACTAAAGTACAGGAGAACGGCTGACCATGAGTTACAGAATTTGAGAAACCTCCATTATAATCACGCCAACTCGATCTGAAGATGCACATGAAAGGTTTGTCAAAAAAAAAAAAAAAATACGGCAGGTGCTGTTTTTAAAATTTTGCAAAAAGCTGCTGGAAATGATAAAGATACCTTTGTGCAAGATTTATGACTGGATTTAAAAAAATACCTTCGCAAAGAGTAATTTTTTTTGGTAATAAGAAACCATTATTTTGCTTGTTTAGTAAACATTCTTGTGGAACCAAAAAGCCTTATTTGAACTTCTTGTGTACGGAGTTCATTTTAATGCAGAAAGACTCAAAGAGCATTTTTCAGAGTTTTTCCATGCTATCCTCATTTCTCTTCTCAGAACTTGGAAATATTCCTCTGAAAAAGGCAAAATATATCTGAAATTTTATTACTCTACTGAGATAACATGCCAGAAATGTTCAACATGTCCCAACCTAATTTTCACAGGAGGATAAGTGGGGGTGAGAAGAGAGTGTCCCTCATTGAGGCTAACACCTTGTAACACCCCCCCCTCCCCCCCCAAATCATACATGGACTGACTAGAAAAGCCAGTATGATTTTTTTATAGAGAAAAGGTATCCAGCTATCCAGGTTGTGGAACTGATTGATCATTCAGTGGACTTGTGATTTTTTGTTGTCATAGGGATGTTGCAGTCTTGGGCTAAAACATGTAACACTGTACAAGTCCTTAAGTACCGTACAATATGTAAATTTATATACATCACACCTGACACAAAAAAAAAAAAAAAAAGAACAAACAAACTTGTCATTCAAAAGTACGGCAGAATCATTTGTTTAACAAACAACAGGGTCAAAACAAAAGAAAGAAGAATCACCATACAAGAACAATAATGCCATTTTATATAATAGAGAAAACAAGGAAAAAGAAATACTTTTCTCATGAATAATATACAGTATGATGTCCACCGAACTGAGATGATGATTGGGGTGATGGTGATGGTAGTAAGGGTAGCGGTTGTGGTAGTGGTGAGAGAGGCTGAATGAGAACTGTAGGTAGTTAAGGGGAGCATGAAAGCCAGATGTTATATTTATTCTGTTTCAAATGCTACAAACACGATGATATGCAGTCGACATAGTGGACGAACAGAGATGAAAACTCATGCAGTTATGATGATTGTTGTCAGTATCTCAGTTATGGGCTGGACACACATGAAGTTTGATGGTAAACAATATCCATACTGCAATGCGATGCATGACTGGCTGGAAGTACAGACTCCCATACAGACTCCCACAGTGGTGACTAGTGCCTATACTCACAAAACAGTGACCATAGTCTATGAATACAATGCACTGCAGACGGATATCTTCTTCTTCATGACAACACACTGCAAAACACCTTCCGCAGCACTTTGCACTTGGCATAGAGCTGGGCCAGTCAAGTGGTTTCAGTAAACTGCAATGTGTAGATACCAAACATCTATACTGACAACAGGACAATGAATAACCTTGATCATGTGCAGACATACTGATGTATTACTTACAATGTTGTAGTACAAATCGGGGGTGACATAGAAATCTCAGATGTTATAGTTCTTGGGATGATATAGATATCTTGGATGTTATAATATAATACAGTACTTGAGGTATTTCCACACCATTTGAAGGAGATCTGAATGTTAAAGGAGCTCCAATATGCTGAACAGCTGGCAATCATATAGTTATACTGTGGAGCTCATAAGCACTACAGTACTGAGGTATTTCCTGGCCACTGACAGGGGATAATGGCCATTAGTAAAAGTACTGAGGTATTTCCTGATCTCGGGCTTAAAGCACTGAGAGACGTGAAGGGTCTGCCCACAAAAAATGTTAAGGGCCAATTTTAAAGACGCCTCTTTATGCAATATCTCTGAGTGAGTGAAACATCTACAACCTGATCTGAAAAAAAAAAAAAAAACACTTTTCAAAATGGGATAAGTCCAATAGTAATAATTCTTTAGTTTACAGATTCAGCAGAACACATTTACTTGAGAAAAAAGTTTTTTTTTCTTTTGTCCTCCAAAGGAAAAATTGTATTAATGGGGAAAAAAAAATCTAAAAGAAAGAAAAAGAAACACTGAATTTAAAAAAAAAAGTGTTTTTTTTCTCAAAAGCCAAAATCGGATTGATCTCAGTTTGTGGTCAAACCCTTCATATCTGTCCTGGCTTGTGAGAGGACAAAATGATTGGTTACAAAAAAAAAAAAAAATGAGACATTTCAAGCAGCTGTATGACAATTAACTGTTGATCAAAGTTGATCTAGATGCCCAATGCCTGCCAGTAGGTGTATAAGTGAAGAGTGCTTTTTCAAAACTCAGTATGTCAGGTTTTTTTTTTAATTTCTTGGAAACTGAGGAAAATTTTCCATTCAGTGCCTTATGATGCTAGCTTTTGCTGCTGGGTATTTGTTTTACTTCTTGAAGACCCACATTGTACTTACAGTATAATCCACTTATATTGACAGCCAATTTATCGACATTTTGACATATCGACACATTTTCCAAGTACGGAATTTTTCCTTCAATATCTTTACTTAATAATTTCTCTCATATCGACTTTTTTTTCCGCCTACTCCGCTTTATCGACATGCATCCTATGGGTACCTGGCGAAGCCCATGAACATAAACGGGGTAAAATCTCATGCTAACGGTCAACACATTAGTTCTTTGAAGTCCCCATACCTGCCAAGTACTATATCGACACACCAGGCTTTAGGAGGTCATCGGCTACAAAAAGTCTTACCCCACACAGTACAGTGACTTGCGCGTCTCGCGCCCTGGTCATCACCTCCCTACCTCCACTCACCATCTCCATCCCAGTCAGTGTCGCGGTCAGTGCCTTGCCTTTACCTCTTCCTCAGCAAGCGGCCATAGCAGGTCTTACAAGCATGCTGCGCCTCGCGTTGCCAGCAATGTCCCAAGCCCCCCTCACCCCTTGATTACCATTCATTCGCTCGCTGCACGTCGTAGAAAGTAGACGCGTTTATTTCTCTGTTCCTGTACAAGCGTTTATTCTGTTGCTATTACAGCACTACACTGTAGGTTTATTCTAAGCCTCTTATCGTCCTGTTTCACCATGGCCATGAAACAGAAAAGCCTTAGCATTGAGATGAAACTTAATTAAACTGCTTGCTGATGTTCACAATCGCAGCCAAGTACAGCATTCCTCACAACACTGTCCACCATAGTGAACAACAGAGAGAAGATGGAAAGCCTGACTTCAAGCAACCTGCACCCTGACCGCGAACGACAGCAGCAATGCGGCAGTGCCGACGTTGATAGTGCTTTGTTTAAGTAGTTTAAGCAAACTCGAAGCATCAATGCCCCTATATCTGGCCCGATCATGCAAACTCAAACCGAGTTAATTGCTGCTTTTAAATGTTATCTTTTTACCGCTGATCTCCCCTTGTTTTTTTTTTTTTTTGCTCTTTGGCTTTGTATTTTTATTTATCGACATTTTTATATATCGACATCAAATCTTTTTCCCAAAGCATGTCGATATAAGCGAATTATACTGTATATATAACAAACATGTCAATCAATGTCTTATTTAGTTCAACATCAGAAGAGCTCAACAAGAGATGGGATGTTCTTTAACTACTTCAGGGCCAAGAATGGCAGATAAATTGACTCTGTATGTTTGTTTTTAATCTTATCTGGTATTTTCTGCCACATGACTGTTTAGTTTAGTTTAGTAAGGACAAGGATACTGAGACTGAATGTTTGCTACTGGTATGTTTGTTTATACAGATACACTTCAGCACAGGCCCTCAGGCTACTCCTACCCACTGGGAGCAAGCTGTGATGTTGTTGCCAGTTCCCATTTCTGTGAAACAAGGTGAGAAAATGTTACAGTTAACAGCTACAGATAGAAACAACTTTAACACTCATGACTAAACTCATCTTTTGAACATCTTTTCATGGTACTGTAAGATGTTCTTGTTCCTGTATTCATGTAAATGGCTTTATATGTTTTTTATTCCATTTTATTAAGAGATGCAAC
Source organism: Peronia verruculata (assembly GCA_038406235.1). NCBI lineage: Eukaryota > Metazoa > Mollusca > Gastropoda > Systellommatophora > Onchidiidae > Peronia > Peronia verruculata. The sequence goes on along the minus strand of JBCAUA010743166.1, from coordinate 6,748 downwards.
AAGCATTTCATGAAATTACCACTTTCTTCACACATTCGCTACTCCACGACCTCTTTCACTCCCCACTATACTGCCATCACTGACCAAGGTGTTGTGTCTCAGAGCTTGCTTAAACACAGAGGGATGCTGATCAGTGTTCTTTTTTTTTTAATAAAGTCTTAATCCAGTTAAAAATTCTAGAGGAACTTTGCTGGTCCATATAAAATTTGGTGTTAGTGTTAGTTATGAGTTTTGGGTTATCCACATGCGACAAACTGAATGCACTTGTATATGAGACAATACATAAGGTGGTTATCATTTGTCCATCATTATATAAAACAGAAAAAGATTGTCCAACCGGCAACTAACTAAACAACTTTAAAAAGTAAATAACACATATAAATAACTTCTTGATGTTGATATGAAAGCAAGCCAAATTTTTTAATGAATTTGGTCCTTCATGTACACCATTACCTTCAATAGTGTAAAAAAAAAAAAAAATAGATAATAATGTTTTTTTTATTTCTTGAATCATGAAAGTTTGCAGTTTGACAAAAGATGAAAATTAGATAATATAAAAACTGTTGTGGGGGAGGGAAAGAAAAATACTAATTAAAAAAGTGTTGCATGTGATGATGTAAACAGCGGACAAAGGGTCATGAGTTTCTGCCATACGCACATGTAATACAATGTGGGATTTCTAACTTCTTCCCTATTGTGAACTGTTTATAACAGAGCACTGATTTTTATGATCAATAACGTTTCAATCTTCTTGTTTTTGTTTGTTTTTTTTCCTTGTCCAGGTTCAAGTCTTGATTGCAAAATGGTCTACAGAAAACATCCAAATGATTCAAGAGGAATTATCATCAACCTCACACTTGGAAAACAGAAGTTGAAATACACCCTGTCTTGATGTCCAATAAATATGACAATAAAACACATATGATAGAGTGTATTGCAGTTCTTCTTTCAGTGGAATTGGAAGTAAAAAAGTGTGAAAACTGGGCCCTGAAATATTGTTGGTTGGTTGGTTGGGTTTTTTTGTTGTTTTTTTTTTATATTGAGGATCTTTTCATTAGCATGCGTGGTCTGGTCATTTTTATTTCACTCTTGTTGTTTGATGCAAAGCAAACGTTAGTTACAGGTTTAAGAGATAACATGTAGCCTACTTGCAAGTGAATTCAAACAAATCTTGATCGTGTGGTTGCTGTGGCCTAGCGGTTGGGACTTCGGACTCGGGTTCTGAAGTTCTGGGTTTTGAATCCTGACAGGTCCGGACATTTTGTCCATGGGAAAGACAATTTACACACGTTTCCTGACTCCACTCAGGTTTAAATGGGTACCTGACTATAGACAGTGATTGAGATTGTTAGACTGATAAGGATTTGAGCGCCTAACAGACAGCCGCTTTGTATGCTTCCCAGGAAGCTGAGAATGTTTATGAGTGTCAACTTTGTGTCTGTCAGGGTAATAATAGATTGTAAAGCGCTTAGACTAGAGCCTGTATTGCATGGGGATAAGTGCTGTATAAATACTCTCTATTATTTTTAAATTTAAGAGCCTTCAACCAAGAAAGCAGAATAGTCTGTATCAGAAGTTAGAGATTTAGCACCCTGTTTGTTTTCTGTTTTCTAGAATAGGCCAAGAAATGAAAAATATAGCATGGAAAACATAAATATTTATTTTTTCCTGAGCAGATGAAGGAAGACATGTAATGTATCACATGCAGACTGTAAACACTTTTGAACATGCATAAAAACAAAAAATATTACTTATAGTAATGAAAGTAATGCTATCAGAACAAGCCACAAATGTTCACTATTACAAAAAGTCCAAACCAAAGTAAGTCAGAAATAGCATACATTATTTGTACTATGGAGTAGGAATAATCAATTTTTTCTAACAAATACATTAAGACTCCAGTGGAAAAACCAGATAAGTCACATTTTGTACAAAGGGAGAAAAACAAATTAAAGTTAGAAGTCTATAGTTTTTCATAGTACATGTATATCCTTTTAAAAACTGTCTTTTTAGTGGAACTGACCTGGTTTTTTCCAAATTATTGTTCTGGTTAACAAATTGTAGCGGTGGGCTTTTTAGTGTCAAGGCAATAACTCATTTTTCAGAAAAATGTGACTTATCTGGTTTTTCCACTGGACTCTTCATAAACATGTACGAATTCATTCTATAAACTCACTACATTGGACACTGAAATTAACTTCAAATAAAGTAGCACAGAAAATGGTATGTGCAGCTAGATGTAAAAATCGTCATAGTGGGTCATAGGTAACTTACGTACAAGTAAATGAATTATACTAAAAAACTGCTTAGACCTGCACACAAAATGCACCTTTGCACATGGTTTTTTGCAAATTCATTACAGTTATTGGAATACAGACATGTATATGCATATTTAATTGTCCACAATAGATGATGCATTACTTAAAATTATATATCTATTATCTATTTATTATCTATAATTATATAGTATACATGTGTACATGTACATGCTGTGCAATATTGGAACAGTTAGTCCATGAATGGGTCACAAGGGATTCAAATTCAAATGTAGTTGGGTATGTCTGTGGGGCATTACTAGGCAAACATTTGTCACCACATCAAACAGATTTAAGGGTTTTGGTATGTGGGTGTTTCAAATTAACTGAGAACTGGAGAGCTCTAGAAACATTTCTCATGATAAGCGGAGTGATGAATCAGAGTCTCAGGAATCTGCTCTTCATTCTGGAGAGGTTTATCTTCTTATCTACACTGGTCTAATCTTCAGTCAAGATGACTTCCATTATGACTACAGTACATACTTGAGAAACAACAGCTTAAACAGAGTATAGCATATTGAATAAAGCTTGTTTATGTGTCAAATAAAGGTTTATTTACTCATGAGTCCATGATGAATGTAGGGTAACTCGAGAGGCAATGTATCATCAGCAGGGCTAAGTTTGATAACGTTCTGAATGTGATAAAGTGGCCTTGATGTGAAGTTGCCAATCTTAATATGTCATACCACGTCAGTAGAGTAAGGGATACTGAATTCATGCATGTTTTGTTCCTTTGTTTCTTTAACTTAAAGAGAAAGTTAAGATCAGTTTTTAATAACAGTAGTGCCGAAGCTGCAAATAAGAGAACTCTATTCTCAAAATTGCTTAAATTTAAAAAATACATGTACCGAAAATGAGGAGACCACGATGTTGGCTTAGTCATACACTATGGCCCTAACGCTACACCGTACGTCTATAAAATACGTTACTATTAACTGTAATCTTACTGAAAACAATCCTCACATCTGAACTTTAATTAAAGCCAAAGCATGCACATGTATTCTGCTCAAATACATGTACATGTATAGACATCTTATGTACACATATCTTTAATTGTTATACATGTATATGTAGTCCCCCAATGTATCCAACTGTCCTGTTCTTTTCATTTGTACGGGGTCGTGAGGGGAGGGAAGGGGGGGGGAGGACATAATACATGCAAACGTACTTAAGAAACAAGAGAAAGGGCAGGAAAAAAAAAAAAGGAAAGGGAAAGAGATGGTTAGTGCAAATTTCTGAAGGAATCGTACCTATTCTGTGGACCACTAAAAAAGTGGTTTGCATATTTCCCAAAATATTTTATACATGTATTATGATTGATTTGTCATAAAAGCCCTCGCACACTATTGTCTGTGTCTACTCATGCTGCTCAAATGTCTCCTATAGACAATAGTGATGTGCATCGTGTTTGGTGCGGCTGTGGGTATTACAGATGACTGTAGAAATATTTTCACTTCTAGTTTTAGCACAACTGCTTTGCCGTAATACACGTACACGTCCTAATACCCTGTCTCTCTCTTGAGCAAACAGAGAATCGGGAGCAGTGTGACAGATTTTCTGAATCTGACTTACTCTCGTCATTTTCCAAATAGTAATACATGCACATCATGTATTGTGTGCGTCAGAGCGGAAGTTTACGTATTTTATTTATACACGTACTGTTTAGACATACACAATAAGAGAACAGGCCTCAGAGAAGAATATAGACCTTTAAAATTTAAATGACATGCTACTGTAAAGTCCGTGGCATCTCATATATCTATACATGTATATGTATTATAAAATTGCAAGAAAACTCACAATATGTTTATGGCCTCGAAAACTGCTGGATGGATCCATCTGAAATTTGGCATACAACATTGTTACATATGGATCTGCGTTTCTATGTAGATAAACCCGAAGGAAGCTTTCTATCTTTGGCGTTATTCTACAAGGGCGGTAATAATTGAATAATAAACTCGCGAGGCTGCTCGATCCGAATTGTACGTTCAGTAGTATGACGCGTTCAAAACACGTTTTTCAAAAACTAAAATATCAACATCCAGGTGCGCACGCTTTTCCATACACTTTATGTCTTAGGGCTAATATTAAAAAAAAAAAAAAAAATCTCCCACGGAAGCCGTGGGTTCTCTTATCTAGTATATATAGAGAGAGGCTCGTAAGAGAAACATCCTGTGACTGATGAAGAGGTCAGGAGATGTTTCATTGTTGCAACTGGAAGACAAGCCGACCTGTTACATTTGAAATTATTAAAAGTAAGATTTCGTATTTTCGTTTTTTTTTCTTTCTTCACTTAATTGCTACACAAAGGGATCGCCAGTAAACCTTATGAAAACGTTTTACAGAAAAAGCAAATAATTTCATCACTCTTGTTGAGAATGCACTAAACTAAAACAACAACAACAACAATAACAAAAAAAAAAAAAATCTATTATAAGGAGCTGGAAGCTCTGATATGTTCTAGAGAAACAAATTATGATTTTGTACATTCCAGTTTCTGTGAAAGGAATTGAATTTTACCTTCATGAAGCAAATTATGTACATGTATGATTGTCATTTGTGGGAAAGTCAAAATAATAATTACCGTATCAGAACTATAAGATGTGAAGGGTATTGTTTTAAAGGGAAGTAATCCAGAGAGTAACCACAACTAAAGATGAAGCCAGATTTAATGAGGACCCAAATCTCGTGTGCTGACTCGAGAGAATCTGCCAAGATAGCCTTCGGCAGGTGGCAGTACAGAGAACGTTATGTAAATGCGAGGACAGGTTTTTTTTTTTTTTTTCTTTTCAGTAGGTATTTAGCCTAGTCATGTACGCATGACATGTTTTTCAATGACATCTGATCATGGATTGCATACAAAATTCTGAAAGAAACACTGAAAATAATCCAAATCGGCATCCATCTAAAATCATGAAATTCAGTTCAGATATAAAACAAGCCTAGTAGACTACTTACTAATGCGCGCATTTCTTAAGTAACTGTCATTTATAGTAAGAAGTCAGAGGGAACTGGTGGAAATTCGTAGCAATTTTAACTGTCAATATGAAAGAGTGTGTGGTTAAGTAATTTTTTTTTCTGGATAAGAAGAGCGGGCACAAATATATAGTAATCAAACAGATCTTTATGAACATGCATTAAAAATTTGTCGGCGATAAAAAAAAACAACAAAAAACTTGTTCACAAAAATATAATATAATATAAACAAATAGCTGCGCTCATTATACACGAGCTTATTAAAAGAGATAAATATAAAGACACACACTAAAAATACGTAGGATTCTCAGAAATACACGTACAGTATTTTATTTCCTAGATCTTGTCTATTAAACCTTGTCCAATTTAAAGCGTTATATTAAAACATGCAATTTAAATGAAAAGTGTGTGAATACCGGCACTTGTGCTGAATGTAATGGCATTCTAAATTTTTGGCCCTGCCCACTTTGCGGAGTAAACCATTTCTCGAATGTATGTTACTGACCTCATGATCATAATCGTTATTCTGAACTGCCGTTTCCCCAAAATAGCTCTTTATACCTATTGCTATCTGGAAGTTTCCCTCCCTCCCCATTTTTTTTTGTTTGTTTGAAAATTCAGTTTCGTTTACATATTTCTCACGTTCTACTTTTTACAAAATTTAGCATCATTCCCACAATCCATTGAGCTAACCAAAAAATAACAAAGTGAGACGGAAAATATGGTGGAGTGTGGTGCTGGTGACAAGGCTGTACGCTAATATAATGATTTCTCGTAAGTTATGCTCATATTCTTGAAAAAATAAACATTTTAAAGTAATTAGTGGTAAGTAGGATCTTTGTCAGTGGGAAACGAATGGAAAAAAGACTGACTAGGAAGGAAATATCAAGATTCGAATTAGTTTGTACTCTCGACCAGAGGAGCAGAGGCTGATCTAAATAGATGCTAGACTAGATCTAGATCTAGATCTAGATTTAGATCTAGATTTAGATCTAGATATCTAGATCTAGAATCTAGATCTAATCTAGATTTCCAGATCTAGACCTTATTTATGAAAACTGAGATCTAGATCTAGAGCCTGGCTAAATTTATATTTCCAGTTATAAACACCACAAGAAACTAGACCAGTATTGGCTGCAGTTGGATGAGAAGACATTTACTAATTTAGGAAGAATTTTCACATTTTGATCACCTAGGCCTAGCCCCTAGTAGGCTAGACCTAGCTAGAGTAGAACCTCATCAGTCCAAGTCCAGTTGAAAGGTCTGTTTGGTGTCTTTGCTGGACTAGATCTAGATCTAGAACTATATTTTGTAGCATGCAGAAGTCTGGGCGCTTTTTCGTTTGTTCCCACCCCTACTTTTATATAGAGATTTATTCTGTATTGATACATACTGGGCAAAATATAGTCCATATCATTGATATATCGATTGATACACACATTTATTCTAAAATGCAC
>JBCAUA010743055.1:0-15072 GCA_038406235.1 Peronia verruculata | reverse complement strand
CTATCTATCTATCTATCTATCTATCTATCTATCTATCTATCTATCTATCTATCTATCTATCTATCTATCTGGTCTGTTGTCTACCTATATATAATAATATATCTATCTATCTATCTATCTCTGTCTGTATGTCCATCAATATATCTAGCATCTACGTCCTGTCTACCTGTCTAAATACGTATGGGTTTCCAGTAGCACAGTTTATGTACATTTCCCTCGCTATGCAGGTTTTTGGACTATTTCTCTTCCTCAGATGTTCTCTGTCTATTTCAGACATACATGTAGAGATCCATTGTTCATACATCCCAATCTAAACGTCAGCTGGCCCTTTTCGTTTCTTTTCTTCTAGACTTTTGTATATTTTTTTCTGTCTTGCCAGATTCATATCGCCTATTATTATCAGTCTCACCCTTTTCACTTCTTCGTTTCTTTTGGTTGCTTCCATTTATCTTTCCCATGAGGTTGTTACTTAATATGTTTGTTTGCTTCTGTTGCTCTCTCTCTCTCTATCTCTGTCTCTCTCTCTCTTTTTCCCCTCTCTTTACTTCCTTTGTCTCCCCACTTCCATCTCTCAATCTCTGTTTTTGCTTTCGTCCTCTTTCATATCCGTCCTCCTGTTTCATCCGTAATTCATCCTTTCTGTCTATACTGGCCCTTCTATACATCTTTCAGTGAGAGAAATCCGTGCGTTTAAGATATTTTTTCCCAGGAGTTTCAAACCAAAAAAGGTAGGATTATCTCGGCTTTAAGTGGCTGCGCTGCCTGTTTTAGTGCCAATCTTTATGGGTAAAAATCTGGATTTGGAGATTTTGCCCGGACAGGCACTGCACCAACTCCTCATCGATTTTTAACTGCCAAGGATTCTTTAAAGTACGTAACGCACACACAGACCTCCCAAAAATTATTTGCCCCTACCTGAGAAGGCTAGACCTCGGAATTTCCTTCTCAAGAAACCAGTGAACCGTTGAGTCACTGAAAAATGCAGGTTTGTATCGTCGTATATACTTCCCATCTTCCGGTGACAGGATCCGCGAGTCGAACCTGCAACCTGTGACATGAGTTGGTCACCATGGGGTAAACATCAAAGCGCCTGACCACGTCGACTCCTCACGAGAAGATGTGACCAACATGCCATTAACTATTGTAGAACTGTCAGCTGGGCTATGATTGCCTTCTATTTCCGTTGGAGATACCCTTTAACTTGCGGCCCCCCTTATTGAATGTAAGCACTTTACTATTCTGTTTGATTTGCTTTTTCTTTTCCAGCTGTAATAGAGGAAACTGGTATTCACTTCAACAAGCTACAATGACCAAAAGCATAAACATCTGAATTTTAAAAATCTTACAATCTAAAAATAGTCTAGATCTCTAAATCTATCAAGTAACTGAGATGATCTTTTTCGATCCTGTATGTCCCGATCCGAGTTGGTCACTGATGCCAGAAAGTAAAAACAAGATACACACTTTGTTTGGATAGCATTTAAAACGATGCTAGTGTTGATCTGTAAGATCTATATTTAAATCAAGGTCTAGATCAAGGAGGTAGTTCCTTGTTGCGGCGTCACCTCTTCTTTGAATTTGGATTTCTATGGTGGACGAAACTAAATCCAAGGCAAAAGGAAACTCATGCCTAGGTCAGAGCTACATGCGTAATGTTTGTCTGTCTAACATATAATAATATAGTAAAATGTATACAGAAATGAAGTTTATATGGGCCTATATTGATATTTTCCCTCTTAGGTATGCATTAATGCAAGGTTGAATGCAATAACCTGGGTCTAGATCTAGATCTACAGCATGAAAACTTTGAAGCGATACACTGTTGGCAAAACGTTCCTCAACTTCTAGAGCACCAATTTTGGTGAATTTTTGTATGCTATTTATACTGAAATAAATATCTATAATCTTGTTTTCTTTCTTAAAGTTGTAAAACATGGCGTTTGCAAAATCCGTTATTTGCGCTATAAAAAAGAAAAAAAAACAACAGCAAAAAACTTTGACCTCTATGGCGTTTAAAAAAAATAGTATAACGTTTACAGGACACGGCAAAAAAAGAACATAATTATTGGGCAGTGGAGTGCTCCTTTATTTCAAAAGAACAACACACACATACACACATACACACACAGCACACGCACACATACACACGCACACACACACATAATTATAAAAGTATGAACTGTACAGCAAGAAGTAGAAAGTATCTCAAGGAAAGCTGCCATTTGAAGGGCTATAATATAGACTGACAAATCCGGAATAGATATATTAATTAAGAATGTGGTAACTCATAAATACTACAGGCTGAGCACTATGACATAGATCTAGTACTTCGATGTCCTCATTTTTGTAAACAATGAATAAAATCAGATTTTCAAAAATACAACACAGTGTTATTGAAGACATACAGTAATAGGTAAGAATGGTGCTATAGGCCTAGTTGATATCTCTCTATCTGCCTCCAGTGAGCTGAGATATATTCAAAGATTAGTGGCTTCATTTGACTCCCATCAGTGAGGTCAAGTTATAGCTGTATGTGGGAACGGATTACACTACTTGTTTATCTAAGGGACCATTTCTATGACATTTGCAAACTTTTCCACCGTATTTCTTATGATAGTCACGATAGCCATCTCCAGATCACTGTCTTCTTATTTTGCTGCGTTTGTTACTTATTTTCTTAAATCCCTCTTTCTTTCCTTTCTTTCGTCTTTCCTTCTGACCTACCGCATTTCCAACTTTCGTACTTTCCTCTATCCATTGAGGATATTCCTGATTTGTGTGGGTAATGTGTCTGTTTATCTCTGGTATTTGTCCAAACATAACGGAGAAAATAGAAAAACATTTCTACTAATCGAAGGCTGCCCTCACTTGTTTAGCTAATATAGTTTATCTCTGATGTGTTTTTCATAAAAGATTGTAAAATCTAAATAAAGAATAGGATCAAATGTTTACTTATTAGTTCATCATAATTTTCCTTATACAATTATTTTTTTTTCTACCGAAGGTCTACGTTTATTTTATTTTCGAAAATTTTCTCCCCTTTAACTTCCCTACCCCCACCACCAAAATAAAATCACCCCCCCCCTTCTCTTACTCATACTCAGATCTCTGGGTCCTTTCGACCCATTCCCTCCCTCTCTCTTGTTTGTTGTTGTTTTTTCGAACTTTTGACAGGTAGGCTGTCTCAGAAAATCAAATATGATTAGAGCAAAGCTATCAAAATGTATCAGCATCAAGAGCAGCAATGTAATTGAATAAACAAACTAGGCAAACAGATACCACATTTTTGGAATACTTCAGCGATGAGGACATCGGCTCTAGACTATTTTTCCCCCTCCCTACGTTACCTTTCTCTCTCAAGCCTCCAGCATGTCAGATCTGATTCACCAAGTTGTCTCTCATTTGTTAACAGTTTGTCACAAGATCAACTACCCTCCAGGTCAGGGGAAGATAAATAAATCATATGTAGATAAATAAATAAATAAATAATAAAGAAATAAAGAAATAAATAAATAGATAAAATAAAGATAGAAATACATAAATGTCACTTTTGTTTACCTGTATTTTCATTCTTGACTGGAGTGTAACACTAATATCTGGCGACATCTTGTACGTCAAATGATAATGATAATATAGACTATTATACAGCGCTTATCTCCCCATACAGCAAAATAGGCTCTGAGCGCTTTGTTATCCATACAACTTAGACAGGTTCTTAACTTTCTGAGAAGCATACAGGCGACTGCCTGTTGGCCGCTTAAATCTTTATCAACATAAGTTATAGGAAGACAATACATTTCTAATGACTCATAGATTCTTAACACAGCTGAAGCCTCTGTAACGATACATGGACAGAGGCTGAAAGTCGTATTCATTACACTTGTGCTTTTGGTCAGTGAAGAATTAATGTGAGAGAAATGTTGACTGGGGTCAATAGCCCATCTATGACAAGCTAACCCCTTCATATCATCACCACTGAAATTGCACACTTTTACAAATAATTTGTTATCTCGACGTACAACTTATTCTACACAGATTGACATCTAGGTAGGCATATACATTTTCTTCTGCACTTTCATATCATTCAAAGGCAAAATTATGTTCTTTAAAGCATTCAGTGGATCTTCGGAATCTTTTAACCATCTCTTGACCTGGTGATAGCGAACAATCCTTTTATATAACATTATAAGAATATCACGTGATGTTATACACTGGGTGTAGTTTTTCTTATAGTGTGAAACACATTACACATCGCTGTTTGCAATGAAGGCAGTATGGCCCATTACTCTACCGCTAGTTATTCTAACAATAACACGGTAACATCAAAGCGACCAAATGGAAAAGTGGAACAACTTTGCAGTCATTGTGGATTGGAAAGACCCAATAGTGTCAGCCACAATAAAGTTTACCAATGAGGTATTTCGAGATCGGTCACATGACCGAGGTAACATCGCTCACATGTGGCTTTGTTTGTATGATCTGACAGATTTGAAAGCTCATCATTCGTCAAAATTTGTCTGCCTTGCGCAGAGCAAGCAAACAAATCAGCGTGTGAGCGAAAATCCTCGGTCATGTGATTTTTCTCGAAATACCTCATTGACCCATTGATCTTGGCGTTGCCTCTGTCGTAAGTTTGCCTCTCTTCTTATTTTAATCCTGTTGAGGTAGAGAAGAAATTTATGACTAAAACCGTACGTTGTGATCCTACTGAATCAAGATGAACTCCAAATAATAATGTTAGTGAGTAGTGTTAACGATTTAATTACGTCGGAAAAAAGCCTGAGGCACTTCCGCACAAAAGGGAAAGATGACCCCCCCCCCCCTTCCCGAAAAAAAAAAAAAAAAGAGAAACGTCGGATATTTCTAAAATCTTGTGTTTTGTGATTAAGAACTCATATATACCTACTGCATGCTAACACTTTGGTCATACCATGTCCCGGAGATTCCATGACGCTGTAAATTCTGCCTCTATGATGTATGCATTTATCTACTTATTTCTTTGTACCGAGGTTGTTTTGTGATAACAAAGAGAGATCGTTTTGACCACCTACGTTACTTCCCGTTGTCAGACACAAGAGGTGCTGAAGAGGCAGTGTAAAGAAGAAACAATCACTTTTGTGCTCTTTGTTTGAACCATTTGCCAAAAATGCATGGTATAATAAGAACGCTTCTCCAATTTATTGGTGATCACTTTTTCGAATGACATAAATTAAGGGGATTTATTTCATCTTTACATTGCCTGCTCAGCAGCTCTTTTGTCTGCCAAAGGGAAGTCATGGGATTGTTCACAATAATCTCTCATTACATCCTCAGTCTGAGCTCCCTGTATCAGATATCTCGAACTCTGGCTGTTGTCAATCACGGTTGATCACCATTCCGAAAGATCAGAAACTTCAAAGCTTTGATCTAAATCATATACAAAACACTATATTGGCATAAAACCAATTTATCCAAGAGCACCTGTTTCACTGTTGAAGGGCTGCCCAAAGAAAATATAAGCCAGCATTTCATATACAGAGGTTTAATGAAAAAGTGATAAATGTGATATTAGAAAGAATGTGAAATAGGTCTACTATATTAGAAATAACGAGAAGTTTTAACTATTAGAATGATACTTAACTGTGCAGACGAATTAGTTTTTAATCCAAAGGTATTATATTTAACAGGGAATTCTTGCAACTTCAATGAAGAAATGGCCAGTTGTCTACGCAGTTTGATGCTCGATCGAATAACTCGTAAAGATGAGGCGACAACGATTCTTTGGTTCACTGTATGTGGCGGTACATGTAATATGTTGGCTGAGAGATCAAATTCTAACACGTTGCACTATCAAACCAATGTGAAACCACCATCACCATCATTATCATCGTTATCAAATAGAAAAAGACTGTCTAACCGGCAACTAAACAATTTTTAAAAAAAAGGAAATAACACATATAAATAACTTCTTCTTGATGTTGAAACTGAAAGCCAACCTTTCGAGTCAACTTGACTCTTCTTCAAGGCAATCATTATTATCCTCGTCATCATTTTATAGAATTGTCTTAAAATATAAGACGACTATTTACCTCCAACTAAACAAATACGGCATGAGGAAGCAAAATAACAGTAGGAAGAACTCCATATTAATAGAATAAGTTTGAATAACTAGCCACATTTTCTCATCTTGTTGGCTTATCATTATAGTCATCATCATATCATCATGATTTTGTAGAAGTATCTTAAAATCTAAGACATTGAGTGTCGAGTGGTCGCTAACTTAATACGCTTAAAGAAAGAAAGAACAATCTGGCGTGTTGACACCGGTCAAACTTTCAAATAGAGTGCCAACATCACTATTGTGGTTCGTCAGTCTCTTCAGGACACAAGTCAAGGACAGGAGATTGCAACTAAATCAATTCGAAGACAAATTCACCGTTAGATGTCATTCCATGAGTTACCAGTTCTCCTTACAACACTGTGAACATATCTCTTCTAAGGGATCCATTGCCATATCCCTCAGCCACTCTTCTGATATATTCCATTTTCAGCCTATATCCAATACTTCGCTATCTCGTATTGCCGTTTTCTTCCTGTATAGATATCTGTTTGCTTATTTCCCAAAGCTCTCCCATTCCTGGCCCACTGTATTGTGGCAATCTGTTTCCAGCTATTGTTGATGAAGCTTTGGAATTTCCTACAGTACGTGATGACAGTTGGCTTCTCTGTTGTTGTTGTTGTTGTTCAGACAATTCTCGGTTTAGAACGGTGGAAAAGGGCAGGACAACCAATAAAGAGACGCCTCGTCCGAGGCAATAGGCATCTGCCCACGACGAAAGTGTCTAGCGTTCGAATCATGCAGGGAGAGGGGAAAGGTTAGAGGGTGCTTTTTTCAATCTCTCAATGGTTTTATGTCGTCTTGAGTGAGAGATTCGACGGTGTCTAACATCTTCATGTAAAGGCAAATATCTAGAAAAAACAATGTGTGTGCGTGACGCTCGCTCAAGAGCCTGTAACAGTTAAACATCATGCAAGGAGCAGACTGATATGATGTTATCGGATTTAAACTGTTAAAGAGGCTAAATTTCATCCAAACAAAAAAATTCTTCTGGCCAAATTGAACATCTTTATAAAGACGAAATAATCTTACTCTTAGCACTGGATGGCTGCATTCATTAAGTACCACCTAAAAGCATGCAAATAAGGAGAATAAACTGGGAAGATAAAAGCATAGAATACCTAGAGCGGCTGATTACCAGACTTGTATTCTCCCTCCCGTTGAGGGTGAAGCAGCCAGTGTTGGCAGAGCTTTGAAATTCGCCACCTTGTTACTGACCAATATTCATGTTATCCCTGAAGAGGACATATAACCTTCAGGACGAACATCCACTCCTTAGATTATCAACTATATTAGAGCTAAAACCTTTTTCTTGCGCCTCAATATCTCTCAAAGGCTAGTGTGGGCTCCGTGTTTCAGATAAAATAAATTTACACCTAGGGCTATGTTTAAATCATTAATTTACAGATCTTTATATCGAGCAGATTAATTTCCATCTACAACTTTGCGTGCCATCTTTAACAAGCCCGTCTCAGGCAAAAGCTGACGATTAAAAAATAATAATAAGCCCCGTTGATCTACACTGAACACCTGATGCGTCACACACAAATACACAGAGCGATAAAAACATTCGGAATGTGCATGAATTATCTAAAGAAGTGCAAACAAAAGTTTTGTAAGAAAACTGAGCGGAGGCACTCTGGAAAATCGCTCCAGCATCTCTGTTTTTACTATTTATTTATTTATTTTTAAAACCAGATACCGCCGCTTTGATTTAGGAAAACGCAGTTGGCGGATCTTTGCTAGAAAGCAATCAAATCATGGTGAGAGGTGGATCCAAGGTTATGCTTTCTATCTAGCCCCTTACTTCAACACTTTTTGCTCGTCACATAGTAACCTCTTCACTACCATTATTGCGTTATGACACCGAAATAACGAGATCGTGATGATTTTTCTGTTGTGATTTCAGTTGAAACTGCAGTTATACATAGAACGAAGACAAAACAAAACAAAACAAAAACCATATTAAGTACCAGTTAGCTCTTCCGTTTTACCTAATGATATTGCAATTTAACGTTTGTTTGAACAAAGTGTATAAAAGTGTGATCTTCATCTCACTGAAAATACGAATGACTTTGTTTAATCTTCTTATCTGTCGTTATACCATAAAATCTAACACTTTTTATTATTTTCAAGATGGAATTTTGTACCTATTAATTTAAGTTACATTTTTGTTCTGCTTAACGAGAGAAGAAGAAAAAGAAGTTTCTTGAATCTGCGTTAAAACCATTATTTCTTATTTAATCATTATATTGTGGAAACCATGCCATCTTTTAATGATTTTCAAAAGTTGTATCCCATGCTAGCATTTCTATGCGTGCAGAGGGATTTTACCCAAATGTCTTTTAATGAATGAAGTTACAGCTAGCGGGTCGACAAACCTTCATCGTTTTTGGTTTACTGCAGAATTTCTGCATCCACTCATACCAGACAAGCAACATTTTATCTACACTGTTTGCTTGTTTTAAACAAATTGTATTTCCTTTAGGTCCAGGCCACTCTCTAGCCTACAGTATAATAATTTTTAAAATGGCATTGTAGAATCACACAAAAAGATTCGAATTAGCGCCGCAAGAAGGCACAGGAAAGAGCAGAGCATTGGTGCTGATACTTACCACCGTTTCTATCTCTGGAGAGCCAAGTATACCAATGGCTGTATCCCTTGTGAGATTGAAATCTCAGAAGACGCTGCTGTGAATATTTCCGGCTGTAGGAAGCCCGAGGCTCTTGCCGGGCAATTTACAGATTAGCCATCTTCCAGCCGAGGGCTTACTGTTTCCTGCTGTACTAAAGAGTCTTTGGGCGCTAGAACAGGGTTTTCCCCATGGCGAGACAGAAGGTTTAGGTTAGTGTAAGACAATTATACTTGTGTGTCTGATTGAACTGAACAATCATGTTGTATCTCTAATGGTTCAAACTTGTATTAGTCATTTCCAGGAATAATCAAACTATACCGACATTGATTTGTGACACTAAAGGGTAATAACAAGTATATCAGTAACTAACAATAGTAATAATGGACAATTGGTACAGACTAAGACTCCTGTTTAGATTTACTCTAATTTTTCTTTGTCCAACCTCTTTTTAGACTACACAAAGCACTGACATGAGAGAGAGAAAAAAATGGCACTAAATGAAACGATTACAGTTGTCAAAACCACATGTCTTGAAATGTAGTTCGATCTATTATTACGCAAGCTCAGGTGATCCATTTTTCATAATCTATCATCATGTTGTTTACTCTCGTCCTTCTACTATCATTCTGGTTCAGTGGTCCATTGTGTCACTGTGTATTTTTACACCTGGTCTATGGTACCTAACGGGATTCGTCCAACTACGACAGTCAATTGTAACATATAGTATGGTTAAAGGGTTAAAAGATATAGACAGAATTAAGGAACTCGGATTTAATTAATCTCCACACCATGTAGTGTAGGATACCATGAAGATGTTGTTATGGTTAATGACGTGGAATGTTATCCTCAACGTTTGACAAAATGCAGCAGATTTTGACTTGGTCCTTTGGCATGATTCTGAACATAAGCATGGCACTGCCTTCCGCAACGCCAGTATCCTGTCATTTCATATCGTGCATACCGATACCAGTCTAGCCAGTCTCTCCAGCTAATCAGGAAAGACAGACTTGATTGTAATTCTCTTTGTTATCTTTTGATCTCCAAGGGATTATCTAAGTAAGAACACACACACACACACACACACACACACACACACACACACGTACCTGTATTCACACCTCAGTGACTTTTTGACAGTTGAATTAACTTTAGGGACAGACAGACCAGATAGAAGAATCATTAGAGACTCTAACAGATCCTGACTTCTAGTCCTGGCTCAACCACTCCCTGGGGTCTTCCTCATCGCTCTCCACCAATAACGACAGACTCACTCATTGTCCCATTTCAATTTTTCGGGGATTAGTTTTTCCAGGGTTTTCTCTCCACAGATCCTGGCTTGACTCATTGGACTGTTAGGGAGGCGTCTAGACTTTTCAATCTTTCTATAACCGCAGTGGAAGGATTGAAGCGGTCGGTCACCTCGGTTTCTCTTACCCTAGAAGAAAAGCCGTTTCAGTAATGGACAAGACCCAGTGATTAACCTATCCTCGTGCTCCTTTTTCCTACTGTCTGAGAAAGGGAAATAATCTAAAAGAAATGGTGGAGAAAGAAAATTGTTTTCGATCAGACAATAAAATCACTTAAAGGCGGAGACTTGAGCTCCTGAGAAGGCAACGACTGGGCGCTATCACCGCTCCATTCTTCAGCATCTCTCCTCGACTTCTCACTCACAAGTGAAGTTGATTGTTTGGTACTTTGTCTTGTGTGATACTTTTAAGAATCATATTGAGAGGCTGGCCATCTATTATGCTACAGCATACTCATGGTGTACTTTACCTTTGCAGCAAGTGCTATTTCATTTTTCTCCATCTAGACGCCGTTTTTAATACCTGGATTGAAGGCTATAGGTATTTGGAGGAAAACTGTTGTGTATGGTGGAACATAGAATAAGTGGACAGGTAGGGGTATTAATTTATTGAAACTAACTCACAAAGAAAATGAGTAAGGGAAAATGTGAGTGAGTGACCTGCGCATGGGAGTGTCAATGTTCTCAATCTATTTATACTGTTGTTAAGTTATTAATCCACGACAATGTAACATACATAAACAGAAATTCGACGAATCTAGAAAAACAGGAATGCAGATAACAGAGTCGTGGGGAAGTGCATTATCATACCAGTTGTAGTTATTTTGCCAGTTCAATAATAATATGTGCACTTGTTTTAGAAAGTTTCCATAAAGCGAAAACAACCTCCTAAATCTGATAACCTATCATTGTTACTCATGTTTGGAAAGGCATACACAAGAGTCAATATTTATTATTTCACAGGGGACACTCTTATGATACTATGATTCTGCAATAATGAACCTTTCAATTTAATGTAAGATATGCATGGTTCTTTGACTACTGTAAGAGAGATATCTAAGCCATTGTTTCAATGTTTGATTGTTCTGGCACTAATTCTCTGCCCCTCAGAATTGTAATGCTATATTTCTGTGGTTGCGGTAAATTGTGTGTCTTTGACCTAGAATGTTGGAAGACGGGTCCAATTCGACCCCAACTCACGGTTACCGTGTTAATTTGACCCTGGTTGACCTCTCCTCTCGCACATGTTCTCTGTCACAAAATCTTATTTTGTAGTTAACATTTTTTTCTCAAAGCCTCTCTTATGCCAGTCTGTGCGATTTACTTGGATATTAAATACATCATCTACCATGGAGTCAATGTGCCCATTGGATTGACCAATTTATTCAAGACCAATCACAGATCACGTCTATATTTAGATGGGCATCTGTCACTCTTCTTTTCATTTCTTTTACATCTATATATTATTTCAATGAGACAATAAATTAACTGATTTCTTGTTGTGTTGAGCAGATTGCACACTGGAGTCCCTGTGAGAGGTATGAGAATAACCAGCCAGGGTAACGGGAAAAGAGAATACGATGGAAGCCGACAAAATCCCAGCTTATTTCCAGGCCGTAAGCGCTCATTTATTCTCTTTGTCTGTCTGCGTTTTCCATTATCTGATACTGGAACAGTCAGATGAAAACTCCCCACGTGGTAGTAAAACGATTTTCCTTGGACTACAATCAGATCTCATACACCAGAACTTCAGATCTCAAGTCTGTTGTTTT
This sequence comes from Peronia verruculata, assembly GCA_038406235.1. NCBI lineage: Eukaryota > Metazoa > Mollusca > Gastropoda > Systellommatophora > Onchidiidae > Peronia > Peronia verruculata. Next base: position 3,261 of record JBCAUA010743055.1, on the reverse strand, counting down.
ATTTCATATACCTTATCGTTGTCTTTTTTATACGTTGCATGTGTATGACAGAAGTAGCACTCGTAAAATTTGTAAACACCCATAAACAGATGATTATAATTTATTCAATTAAATTAGATGTTTTGGACTCTTTTTCTAAGCTGTTAAAATCTTACCTTTACTCATAGTCAAAGATCCAAATCGGTATGTAGGGACCAAATCGGTATGTAGGGATATCAAATTATATTTTCATGGCCAAGAATACTATGCGCACATTTGAATTGTTTTCCCTCCTGTGCAACTACAGCAGAATTGCGTATTTTTAAAATCTTCGCAAATTCTGTTCATGTACAAACACAACGATGGAGAATCAATAATAATTTGGTCGTTTAAAATGTTGGCATTATCTAGCCTTTGACAAATTTTGGGATTTCTCCGCCAACCTGCAGTCTGTTTTTTGCTATTATATGCTGGGACTTTTTCTGTCGGACTTGCTAGGGTTAATTTGCCATCTTTTATTCCTGCTGTTATTGGCTGCTCCATCGTTTTCTTTCCTATTATATGGACTATAGCTCTGGGTTTCTCCCTTCTTTTCTCTCTATCTCCCATCTCTCTCTCTCTCTCTCTCTCCTCTCTTTACTTAATTTTCACACCTTCCACAGCTCGTTGAATTTGTTTGCTTAGTTTTGTCTAGGGAATTTTGACAGGATGAAATCTTAGATACCTAACAAAAAGTGTCAAGTTTCACTGAGCAGACTTGGCACTTCTTTTTTTTTTTTTTGTTTGTTGTTTGTTTGAGGGGGAGGCGGGACGGGGGTTCGGGGGGGGGGGGATGAAGTGGGTTATTTCCAGTAAAACATTTGTCTCCGGCAAAATTCATAGTCCTGTCTGTAATGATGATAACGTTGATGAGAACTTTTGCTTTTTTCTGTATTGTCCTGAGGAAGAAGTAGATGCACTGGAAATTTTCCGCTCAGAGCATTTTCTCAAATTTCAGCATTGTTTATTTCTGCATATTTGTTGCTGCGCTTTTTTACATTGGCATACTGAGTTAGTTGGTGCTTGGCAAGTATCTGTTTTGAGTAAATAGAAATGCTGATGAAGAATACTTCTCCTCATCATCCGTAAAAAGACAACGATTAGCATTCGTTTATATTAATTTTGTTGTTCGCCCCGATAAAGAACCAAATAAGTTCGAAAATTAAGAATCATATTATGTTTGATAATATTTGTCTGTGTGTGTATGTGTGTGTGTGTTCGAGTGCGTGTGTTTGTGTGTATGTTTGTGTGTTTCCATTAAAAATGTCAATGACAAGTTGGTAGTCTTCGTTGTCTTTCAAAACATCTTAAAATATAGATAATGCTGATGATGATTAGTCATTTGATAGATATTTTCTTCCGTACACAGCAATACCCTATTTTATATTTTCATATGTTTACTTTGCTGCGATGATAGTAAAGTATAAAATAACCGAGAATGAATTTTTTTTAGGGTTGAAAGATAGCATTTGACTCCAATTTTGCCATTCTTTGCATTGGACATGCCTGCTCTGTATCTCTCAAACTGCACACCCCTTCATACGAGGCTGATTTTCAAACATTGAGCCAAGTCTTGACAAAATGCCGTTATTTATGTTCTGATCACGAAAGATCAACTAGCGGTAACAAACGGACTTGTCAAAGGTCGAGAACTGATGGATATAAAGGCTATCATTATTCCTGCTAAAGGTTATTCAGAATGAACGCTGAACCAGGCCAGGTGTGGTAAACTCTACTTTCACCCACTCGCTGACACATGTCTTGCTATAGATCTCTTCCTTAATCTTTATCTTCTCTTCCCTTGCAAATTATCTACTGGTCTCCCTCTCTCTCTCTCTTTCTCTCTCTTTATTTTTCTGGCTCTCTTTCACATCTCTCTCTCTCTCTCTTTCTCTCTCTTCATTTTTCTGGCTCTCTTTCACATCTCTCTCTCTCTTTTTCCAGCCCACGTTCAGATCCAGCTCTCTCTCCATCCGTCTTTCTAGCTCTCTTTCACACCCACCTGTCTCTCTCTCTCTCTCTTGTTTTGTTTTCTTATGTTTTCTCTTTCCTTCTCTTTTAATTTCCCTTCTACTCTCTCTCTCTCTCTTTCTATTCCTTCTCCATGTTTCTAGCTCTCTTTTACATCCTCCTCTGTCTCTTATTTTCTAAGTTTTCTTCTCGGACGTGCCCTCTCTTTCCTTTTTCTATCGTTATTGTTCATTCTGGCTATATTTTTCCAGACCAGAGGAACACCTCCATTTACTACCCAAAGCTGCAGCAAGATGATGTAACAACTGAAATAGAAAATTTGAAACCGAAAATTTTGCAAGATGAATTTCCCATTACTATATTTTTCCTCAAGACTAGATTAATACTACATGCATTATAGAACATGTGGGGGAAGTAGAGTTTCTATAACCGGCCAGACAAAACAAAACAAGCACACACATATCACAAAGAAACGAATCAAAGAATAACATAAAAAACAGTTACTTTCTATGTGAGCTTAATTCATCACAATAAGTCATTCCAGTTTTTCGCCAATGCCAAAATACGTCGATGTAGCAATGCAGAGATAGTTTACCGAAACGAAGAAATTTAAATATAGATAAACATACATGCAATAACTCTGCGTTCAACATCAGAGTAGCATTACATCAATTTGACGTTGCTCCGAAATGGTTTTAGAGCTTTATGTGCGCACATGTACACGAGTTGCATTATAAGAGATCTATGTGTATCTTCTGTGTCACTAATTTCGATAACAGAAAATTCTCCCCTGTTGCCGTGGAGTTGCCAACCTACCCTGCAAAAGCGTGTGTATTTTTACACTTGACGTGCCAGGGTGTTTATGCTCCAGTGCGCATGCGTGGGCACGGGTGCTCTGTTTGTTACTGCAAGGACTGCTGGCTGAGGTTTTGGTCTGGTCGGTGGAAACCGACGATTTCAGGGGCGTTCCGATTGTGCACCATGTGCCTGTGTGCGTGTTCGACCCCATTGCATTACAACGTGAAAGGGCTTGGAGGGTGGGAAGATGTGCGCATATTTGTATTTGTGTGTGTGTGGGGGGGGGGGGGCAGGGTTCCGGGTCAGCTACACCAAGGCTGAATTATGATACTTGGGCTTTTGTTCTATCCAAATTATAGATAGATAGATAGATAGATAGATAGATAGATAGATAGAGAGATAGAGAGATAGATAGACAGATAGATAGATAGATAGATAGATAGATAGATAGATAGATAGATAGATAGATAGATA
>JBCAUA010742944.1:0-15072 GCA_038406235.1 Peronia verruculata | reverse complement strand
TATCTATCTATCTATCTATCTATCTATCTATCTATCTATCTATCTATCTATCTATCTGTCTGTCTATCTGTCTGTCTATCTATTTATTCATTTATCTATCTATCTTTCTATCTGTCTGTCTATCTGTCTGTCTATCTATTCATTTATCTATCTATCTTTCTATCTGTCTGTCTGTCTGTCTATCTATTTATTCATTTATCTATCTATCTTTCTATCTGTCTGTCTGTCTATCTATTTATTCATTTATCTATCTATCTATCTTTCTATCTGTCTGTCTGTCTGTCTACCGATCAAATAGACAAGGCAAGGATGCAACGGCATCACCTGTGCCTAGTCTTAGAAAGGAGGACCCGAGACACAAACGTGGGAAGGTAATATCACATTAAAAAAAAAACAAAAATCGATTACAATATCATCAGATTGCCTTGGGAAATAACCAAGGAAACAAGCGTGCCATGTACATGTATAATAATGTCAGTTCAAAAAGTGAACTTATATTGAAAAGGATGTAAAACGGTCAATGGGAAGTAATCGAAATAATTCTTATTTTCATTAAGATTCACGAGTTAATATCCATTATCAAATTCTTGATTGACTATTTCCGTCTTATTGAAGTAGCGGATACACATTATCATAGAGAAGTTAATGCACGATCTTGTCAAGATGCATGTACTGTATTCCCAAGATCTATGCTATATTTGTCTATTTGCACTTTTTACTTCACATTAAAAATGTTGTTGACTTACTAGTAAGTGGACATTGTTAGTTCTTGTTTTACAAGTATTACCTTCTGTTTTTTGTTGTTTTGTTTTGTCTTTAATTGAGAATTGCAGTTCCTCTACACTCCCCTCCCCACCTCCCTCCCCCCTCTTCCCCTCCCCATCTTATAGCCTAAACATTGAAAGAAACATTGTCCGAAAAATTGTTTGAGAGAAATAAAATTTGTTGTGAATATTTGGGAGTTGAACCTGTTGAGCAATAAACAAAACTGTGGTCCAGGTGTGTATGTGTGTGTGTGGGGGGGGTTGGTATTAAAATAAGATATTAATGGAGGTCTTATCTGCTTGCAACCACCCGCCTATCTACTTACCTACTTAACTAATTATCTATCTACTAATCTATCTACTTATCCACCTATGTATGGCTGACTATAAAAGCGATTCATCTCTTAAACGTTCATGATCATCAAGTCAACAGACAACATTGACAACATTTATTTTGCAGAATAAGAAAGGATTGAGATATAGGACAAGAGGGAAAATAAGAGGAAAAAAAAGAAAAAGTCCAAGGATTATCTGTTTCAATGGACAATATATCGGTCTTGTTCACAATCCAGTTTGTGAATATTTCAACTGTGAAGAATAGACTGGAAAATAAATAGAACAGACAATCAGCACAGACAGACGGAGCCTCCTATTTATTTCACAATATGGTAAGCCTAATCAAGTGTTATATAATACATGTATCAGTTTTTTCCAGTACATTTACGACTATCAGAGAGAGCTTAGTTTAATAATGGGAAATAACTGGGAAATCTTAGTGAAAGATAGTATTTCTTTGGTTATTTCCCTTTGACCGCTACGCACTCATTTTTATGGTAGTGAAAGATTTACACGGTTGTTTCCCTTGAATAAATTGCACGCCCTCCTTCAGGAAAAGGGGAGGGCTTTCACATACTTTCACATACACATACGGACTCACAGACGCCCACATAACACATTTGTGTTTTGAGCTGATCTCATTGAGTCCAATTACAAAGAATAAAAAGATAGGCTAGTATTCTGTGGCGTAGATTCATTATGTAGGAATGCGTCATATCAGTATCTTATTTCTCATTGTGACCCTGTCTTGCCTACTTCATCAATATATTTGTCAAAAGCATCATGCCTTTTCACTTTGGGCATTACTAATAAATGTGCTCCATTAAGTAACAAAACCAATAAATACATGTACTATTTCCATGTTTCCAATTTGATCGGAAAAAAAAAAAAAAAAAGAGAAAAAAAGGAAAGAAAGAAAAAGTCATTCTCCCATTATGAGATTTAGATCTAAGATCTAGCCAAGCTGTAGATCTGAACTCTAGATTCTAGTCCTATAGATTATTTTCAAGGGAAGTGGTGAACTATGACAGGACACATCAAAGAAAAGATTTTGGGATTTAGGTTTTTTCGAGGTCTAGGCTTAAGTCTACATACCCTGAGAGATATTGGAATAGAACAAATTTTATATGGGGTGTATTGAACAAAAAGGCAACCACCACAGCTCAGAGGAAAGTGACAAAATTATTCTCTGCCCCACAGATCTAATAAATAGCAGAGAGTTTTTCTAGATATGGTGAGCTGAAATGTTCTGCCACATCTCTATATATCTTTTATATATTATTTTATAGTAATTCTGAGCATTTACTACACAACAGCTTTCCCTTGTAAATGCTGGCTTCTGATCCCCTTGGTTCTTGTCACCTCAGCGATGCCATTAAATACAATGTAGATCACTTAATTTTTAGTAACTTACTATACAGAAGGGAGTAAATATCTACAACTAATTAGCAAAGAGAATACACATTTCTTGCAATAACTGTTCACCAGACACTGCAATGAACAAAAAGTAATGTAGATGAATATGCAAAATCGCCATGTACGACACATGCATATATGGACTGGCCTTGTTTTCTCAAACCGTATTTGAATGTGATGATGCAGTTTGATGGGTGACCATTGTATATAATGATCTATTTATATTCCCCTTTGCTTTATTTATATTGTTTGTACAAATCAGATGATTTTTTTTTCTCATCACTTGACAAATCAGATGATAATTTTCTCATCACATAATCTTTCAATGAGGTCGTCTTTCCATTTTTGTATGTTATATGACATACATGTAGTTTGACTCCATTGTTAATTATCTCTCTCTATCACCTTGTAAGACAGTTTAATTATAAACACAATTTCCTCTGGCCTATTGTGATGCTTTGTCTTATATTCTTGAATGCTATGAGAATGCTGCGTGACCCATAAGCATTGCACATGTACATTGGCTGTATTTAGTTGCTTCTATTCTAACATCTACAAGGCAACCCATAAAGGCTTATGGACTTGAAAACTGCAAAATGTACCCATCTGAAATTTGGCACACAAAAATGTTGCATATAGATATGTGTGTCTACTGAAATAAATCCCCCAAAAACCCTTTTTATATTTGACATTAGCGCGAGAGTGTTCAATCCAAATTATACCTTTGATAGAATGATGAATTATGTTATAGGTCTTCCACTTCTCCTGAAGAGTATCCACAACACAAAATTCCAACGTTGCGGTGCACATGCTTGCCATACACTTTGAGTCAGAGAATTGTGTCAATGTCTTATTTCAAGAGATCTCCCACGAAAGCTATGGATTCTCTACTGGTATGAAATAAAAATGGAAATGTAAGTTTGAATGCCATTTTCTTTATTCTGATATTCTGTTGCTTTGTCCCTACAGAAAACCAAATTTGAGCAGCTTTGTTACCGGACCATTCTTCAAAGTTATCATGATCCTGCCTAGTCTTCTTCTGGCCTTTTTCTACTGTACATCAACTTTTTGTAAAGAGACTTCAGATTAGCTCTTGCCCTGTAAAAAGATTTTTAAAATGTGCCTTATCGTCTTTCTACAGTTTTGAAAAGTTTTCCTTCTTCTTCTTGTTCTATCAAAAGATCTACTTATTGTTTTCTTTCTTGTGATTGATATCCTCGTCATCCTTTGGAGGAACTACATGAACATTTATATTTCTGTGGTCCTCGATAATTATTGTTCCTGCAGCCTAAAAGCTGAGATTATGTCGTATCTGCTGAGCACAGCTGGTTGTAAGTTGACAGAAGCTGTTTGCATAGCCATGTCACCATATGAGGCACATAAAGAGCACAATATGAATAATTCTGTTAGAGCTATCATGTATATTAGTGAATGAGTTTATAAAAATGAAGACTGCATTAAACACAAAATCCCCGAAAAAGAACAGGAGAGAGTTCATATTCGTGTTCAACCCACGTTTTTTTCCAAGCAGAATAACATTCAGCATTGTCTCTGCAAGATTTGACACCATGAAGAGATTTTCAACAAACTAATATTTCCAGACAGATTCAAAATGGACATTTATTTCAAATTTGATCATCAATCTTGGCAGTTTTACAAACCTACACAAAACATACAAAAACATGTAGATCTATTATTTGACCTGAGATGACATAAATCAAAACAAAGACACACAAAAAAGGCACTGTAAAAATGTATATTTACTAAGCATTTGCACCTACTAAGACGGAAAAGCCCACAATTTTAGCTTCAACATTGTGCTACTCAAAAGAAAATAAAAAAGATTATATTCTACATAAGGAATTGCTCATCTTCCTCAGGATATGCATTTGGTTTAGAATGGAAACTGAGTGAGGTTCACATGCTGTTCAGCTGTTTATTGTTTTCATGTCTGGCCAATCAAATTTCCAGTGAATAATTCCTGTGTCCTTTGTGCATTGATCACCATTGCATGTTATGGACAGAACAGACCATACAAACTGTCTCACATAGAACAGAAGCTCAATCTTGTAGACAGCTGTGCTGTGGTGACACAGTGCACATAAAAATGAAGGAAGTTAAAATTTCATCCATGTCACTGTCATTCTGTAAGATTAAAATAGGATCAAATTCTACAACTTTATTCATGCCTAAATCAGACTTTCAAGCACTGTAATATTTCACAGGTAAATCATGGAAGGTTAACACAGAAAGAGAGACACTATGACTATCCACATCTACTTCTTCTTCTTTCCTTTCTTTCCCTTTCCTTTTTTGCCTTTGCCCTTCTTCTTCTTCTTGCCAAAGGGACCAAATCCTTTGCGGACCATCACACCACGCCACCAAGCTTGGAGCTGTGGACAGAAAATAAGTGGATTGTAGGAAACAGAAAGATAAAACTTACATGTGAAAACAAGAAATTAATTTACATCATACATCAGCAATTCTATGCAGCTTAGATGCTGTGCTGAAATTCTTCGTTCTTGACATTTTATATATCCATCAGCCCTGAGGGAAATTTGTTTATCGTCAAATGCCTAATATGACATTTTTCCTGTTGCTCACATGTAAATTCTAACAATGCACACCCCCAGATACTGGCTAATCCTTCTTACAGCTCATGATGAAGTCTGACTTTTCAATGATGTCACATAATACTATTGAGCTTCAACCTTTCTTTGGCATGATTTTAACCTGCTATGTTCTGCGGAGTGGTGATGTCAGTGGTAAATGAAAGCTGACATAATTTTAGATAAAAATGTATCCATTCACAAGTGTCCTAGCCTAACATGAAGGTCAGTATACTTCTTCAATACCCTTAGGAATCAATCACTGATATTATAATATTATGTCTCGATAACAGAAACAAATTAACAATTCTTCATTCTAAAAACACTAGGCAATCAGCATATATATATGTGGAAAACAAAACAAAAAAAGGAAAGAAAGCATTATTTAATAAAGTAGAATCCTCCTAGAGCAAAGTGGAAGGGGAAAAAAATTGATTCAGTGTGGGAAGTTCAAACTACAATGAAATGTTGCTGTAGGATTTGCCAGGTTTTCCACCTGCTCACAATTTTCACTTAACATGTACATGTAGTTGACAGTATATTGGCCAGAATACTGTATTTGTCTGCAATTTCATTTTTTAAGAAATATTTATTTATCAACATCTTGAGGTAATTTTATTTTCATCTCTTCTGTAAGAGCCTTGTATCTTCTCTTCACAGGCTTGTCCCTTGACAAACATATCTTAAAGTTAAAGAGCACAAAATCTAGATCTAAGTTGTGTAGTATGAATGATTCAATTGAACTGACAGTCAGTGGTGTTCTTCACTGGCCTGAATGACAGAGAGAGAGAGTATATGAAACTTAAGCAATGGGGTGAAAACAGAGATATTAACTTCCTTAAATCTGATTCACTGACAGACGACAATGTTCTCTGAGAGTGACTCACCCTGATAGCACATCTCAGCTCGATGGCCTCCTGATCTGCCTTTCTCCTCGCTTTCTCCTTTTCAATTCTATCCTCCACCACAATCTGCTCGTATTCTCTGTACTGCAAGAATCAGTAAAAAGCAACCTATGAAAAAAAACTCTCTTTCTTCCTGCTGCTGAGATGGCAATAATTATGCTAATAAATGACAATAAAATAGTTCACATTTTGAAACCAAACAGCTCCACACTTGGGCAGGGAATGATGTATTATAGGCCTACTAGATTCATCTGGCATATATACATATATGTATAAAATTAATAAAAAACTATGAAAAAATTACACCCACAATCGAAACTTCAGTAATACTGACATATGTGGAAACAAAAGGGAAAAACTGTCAGATAAACAGCTTGAGTTATACATAACTGAGGCACCTGGGAATTAAGACCAGTTTTTAAATTGGATACTAATGATGAAATTATTGTTTTAGAGGTTGTATGCTATTACTCTTCAAGCCTTATGTGTTGACATAGTTGATACTGGGATATCGAAGTTTTGATTAGCGATTTGACGCAAAGAAAAATGTTCTCAAAGATGACTTAAACAAAATATGAACATGACCAACTGCATCAAAAGACCAGAAAAAAACAAAACATAAAACAAAAATGTCAATGATCTTTTTTATCTAATACTCTGACACCCAAATGAGAAAGATCAGCAAACATGAAAAAGTATTTGAAATTTCAAAATAAAAAAAGAAAAAATGCTGGTTCAGGCATGAAATATTTCTACACAGATTCCAAATGCAAAATCTCATATTTCACTGTGAATTAATAAAAAGCCAGGAAACATTTATGAATTGCTCACATATAGTTTTCTAAGAGACTGTATCACTTGTTGAGCAATTCTTACCAGCTTAGTGAGTTCCTGTAATTTCTCCAAGTCTTTAGCTTTGGTCTGTTTGAGTGTATCCAACTCTTTCTGTTTGGCTTCTTTGTCTGTTTCATATTTTGTCTGCCAAAACTCCAGTTTCTTCTCCAAATCCTGGGCAAAGTCAGTGATTTGCAAAGATGAAAGAAAAACTATCATTAAAAACTCTCTTCTTTGATGTCAATTCAAGAATATCTATAATATCTAAGCAAATAAAAACTACTCAATTACATGTGATTTGTCTTCAAGGAAACACTAAACTGTGTCCTAATCAATTATCACTAAAAAGACAAAATGTGATGGATTATAAATCTTAGAAAATTATAGACATGTTGTATCAAAAACAAACATTTTAAGCAGGTACATTAAAGGAGACAAAACTTTTCTTTGATATTTCAAATTGATATTCTCTATAAAAGTTCTAGTACTCTAAATTAGTTTTATGTTCATTCTCATTTCACTCACTCAATGTTTGAGAGAAGCCTTAGCTGTGAAAAAGACTTTAAGTGGATGTGCATAATAACATTTCACTTTCTAGCTGTCTTCTTAATAAATTCTCATTTGAACAATCAAATACATGTATGAACAAAATAACCATAACAACAGCAATTTTTAATAGATAGCAAAGTTCAAACAATGCCAACAATATGAACCCAAAAGTCTCCAAAGTTATCAATTCAAATGTAATAACGGAGACTAGCGACAGACTGCCACTCACAATGGAAGTGCAGAAATCTGTTACGTGAGGAAAGCATAAGAAAATTAAGACAGCCATATGATCAAATAAAGAAGTGGAAGATAGAATTGAGCCATAATTATACAGAATCTCTACTATGACCTATTTAATTGTTTTGATAATTTCTGACATTTTGTAGCAAAAAATACATATACACAAATAAGGATTTTTTGTTTTTTAAGTAATCAATATGTCAAACACCAATAAGTTTGAAGAGGATGATGACAGCCGTACACATTACACAACAGGATTTATTATTGAACAAAGGAATGAGAAAGAATAAGACTGCCTTTAAAAAGTGACAAAGTGAAGAATAAAAAGAAGGAGGTTTTTGTGATGTCCAGCTGAGCCTTACTATAAAAACTGTCTGAGAGATGCCATGGGCAAGATAAGCAAGGGACTTACAGCCTGATGTGTCTCCAGATACCTAGTTATTTCGTGGTGGGCCCGATTTTCTTCATCAATCTTTCGCTGAAGATTCTGTGAAAAAAATGATGACCCATTAGAAGGGCTATCTTGTTCAAAACTCTGGCTGTGACCAATTTAGCAAAATCAACATGTACTTATTTCGCTGTATATACGTGGCTTTGAGCAAGAATGATTATGACACTGAGGATCTTCCTGACTATTCAGCATGTCTACTGAAACATTTAAACTTTGCTTGAAGCTTAACCTGATAACTGAGCTCCTTTTCCATTTCATTTTTCACACTCATGATCTCCTAAATTAATGAAAAAAAAAAAATAATAATAAATATATAGATATATATATCTTACAAATACCACAAACTCGAGGAAAGATAAAAAAAAATACAGAGATACACAGTAGCAAGTTAAGATTAAGATTATGCAGAAAAACATTCAAAAATAAAATGATTTAAGAAACAGTAAGGAAAGGTGAGGTAAGGTAAGGTAAGGTAAGGTAAGGTAAGGAAAGGAAAGGTAAGATAAGGTAAGGTAAGGTAAGATAAGGTAAGATAAGGTAAGATAAGGTAAGGTAAGGTAAGGTAAGGTAAGGTAAGGTAAGGTAAGGTAAGGTAAGGTAAGGCAAGGCAAGGCAAGGTAAAGTAAAGTAAGTTAAGATAAAGTAAGTTAAGTCAATTAAGCTAATCTGAGGTAAGCTGAGCTAAGGTAAAGTAATATAAAAAAAAAAGTGAGGAGAGGTATTGTATTACAACTTCACTTGTTCTTGAGAGAAAATCTGGCCTTAAGTGAGAGAACAGTAAGAGCTAATTCTAAAGATGCAAATACTGAGATAAAGGAATATAGCACAATATACAAAGACAAATAGAAAGAAAAAATCACAACATATAAGTATACTACAGGCAAGTTCAGAGAAAAATTGCTCTCTGCAGAGTAGCTATATTAATTAACACAAATATGAATTAGCATGAAATAGTAGGCAATTATAGTTATAGTAAATCACAACCGTATTTCAGTCTAAATAAACAGCTATGGTTTTGGGCAGATAACAAACAGTGGAACCCGCGCGAAGTCAGTTCGCTTAAAGTAAACTATCGGTTAAAGTCAACATGCTCCGGCGGTCCCATTTTTTTCCCCTTCTATATTTCATTGTCTTGTCTCTGATAATGTCAACACCTTCAGAGGCCAAACTCACTTAAAGTCAACTCCAAATAATCCATACTGGCCAACTGACAGCCATAGATTGTGGAAGATAAAGAGAAAAAAAAAAAAAAGTCGCCCAGAGAGACACACATAGTTACGACACAGCTTGGCTGTCTTCACCTGTTCTCGCATTGCCAGGGATACACAAACACACACCCACACAGCAGTTTCACACTTGTGTTCCTTGCCCTTTTCACGTTCGTGAACAAGGCTGTGAATGGCCAGTACAACTGATCACTGACCGCCTTGTGACTGACACACAGATCCGTGATTGGCCCTCTTTGCTTGCCATGTGTTAGCGAGGATACACCAGCTCGTATTCCCTCTTAACTCTCTTAATCCTACTTGTTGACACTCACACTTATGAGACAGTGCAGAAAAGAACTGTGCCTGATTTAATTTCAGTCACGAATTTAGATCACGTAATAATACCAGGATAAACACTCAGGAGAAGCTTGCAAATGCGCTCGCTGTGACTAGTCAACCTATTAGCCTCAAATTTGTGATCATAATGTCTATAAGGGGCATAACCCAATAAATAAACAACACATATTTTGACCCCCTGTGCCTACCAGAGATTGTGTCCCCTGAAACAGATAACACCAACCTCCCTTAATGTCAACACTTTTTCTCGGTCTCGAGAGATGACAATAAGTGGATTTCACTGTATTCTCTACTACAGTTTGTCCAAGTGAGCACTCTGGAATTTAGGGACTGTTTTCTATTTTAATTCTAACAGATATCGCAACAGTCAAATAAAGCATGTTTAAGAACAACACTGTCTTGATTTTCAAAAGTACAGGCTTACCTCAATATTCTCCTTCATGTTCTTCTCAGAATTACCACATCGTTTCTGAGACTGCGCCACAGCTACTTCAGCACATTTCTTGATGTATTTACCCTCCATATTTGTCTTGGCTTTCATTTCCTATACAGAACATTAAGATGTATTTCTGACAAACAAAATAAAGAAAGCGGACTGTAGATGAATGGATGGATGGATGGATGGATGGATGGATGGATGGATGGATGGATGGATAGGTGGTTGGGTGAGTGGGTAGATGGTTGGGTGGACGGATGGATGGATATGTGGTATGTGGGTAGGTGCTGGATGGATGGATTAATGAACAGACAAAGAAGAGAGATGGATGGATGAGTATACTGAAGAACAATAAAAAAAAAAAAAAAAGAAACTTGCATGAGCTTACCTGCAACTGGTCTTTTAGGTGTGAAATCATCTCATTTCGTTGCTGAATTTCCATTTCTTTTTCTTTCTTCACATCCATGAGCTGTTTCTGTAACTCTCGTACTCGTTTTCTCCCATCCTGCTCCCTGTGGCAACATAATAAGATAGCTTTGCCTTAACTAGTCTCTTCCTACATAGACTGGTTCAGTTCCATTAACTTACTGAAACCTGAGATATGAACCTATTACCATTCCCTCCTTTCTACAGGGATTTTGATGTAGTCTTATATAACACACATGGAAAAAAAAACAAAAAACATATTGTCAGACATCTAAATAAACTTTATCTGTACCATCCTGCTCAATATAAGAAAGATAAGCTAATTTTGAATGAAAAATATAAGTACACAGACCAAGAAAAATGTATATACATATCTGATAAAAATTCATAAAGCAACAACCTTTAACTGAAACAAAACAAAGCAAGAACTATTATTTGGGGAAATGACATTATCCCATGTACAGCTACAGTCACACACCATGTCATGTTTGCTTATCAGAGGTTGTGCAATTTATAAAATTGTAAAGGGTGCAATGTTTATTATCAACCAGTGCGGGAAAACATCACAATACATGCAATGTTCAGGCTTAGTAACATAACATTTAAGTTCCTATGTGAAATGCAAAGATAAATGCATGTAAATGATGTAAGAATGGTTATTTTTTATTCAAATTTCTGTGGACAGTAAATATTCTATGTAGTTTAATCTCTTTATCAAAGAGCTGCTGCATACAAAACAACAGAAGAAAAGAATTCTTTACATAACCTCATTGACATGGGTGGACATAAATAAATGATGCTGAAGAAATCAAAACACCATGCAGAAAATACAATCATTATCATACAGAATCCAAATGAGCATATGTACTTACTTTTGAATAGTGCTCTGGAGGGATGCCTTACGTTGTTTCTCAGCATTGACAGCATCCAACAATTTCTGGAAACTGCAGTTCTGTACAAGTTCTGTCATAGTATCAGACATAACAGTCTCAACAAATGCCCTGGGAAGATATATAGAATATATACATATGTCATATTCAGTAACTGTATTTTCTGGTGAGTATCACTCTGTAACAAAATGTATTAGAATTACATTTACAACAATTTTATCTCATAATCTGTGTAACATATTGCTAGCAAGTAATGATCAGAAATTCTGACAATAAACATGAAATATGCTTCATAAAGCCATGCAATGATAACAGATATAACTGAAAGGCCAGAAAAAAACTCAAAATAAACAAACTGACAGGAATGCAGTCAGAACATATTTTTTTACAAGGCAAATGAATCTGTAAGATAGGAAGAGCTTACCTGTCATCCTGGACTTTGATTAGATTATCTGCTGTGAGTGGATTCTGACGTAAACTACGCCCAAATACATGGGTGGAATTCTTTAGATCACCACCTGTACTCAGAACCTCCTTCTGTACAGACATCAATTTTTCTGGGTTTTTCGTTGTACCAATCATCTCCATCTTCTTTGCTAGAACTGACTGATATTTCTGTTCCAGGTGGACCTGTCTATCCACGAGCTGAGTTAGTTCTCCACGTACAACCTGGTATTTAAGCAAGAAATATTATAAAACATCATCTGATATAAATATTTAGAGTATTTGTGTTCTATCTAATCAGTTATTAAGTGGTATGGATTTAACACAACAAAGGCAAAATAAAGAGACAATAAATAATCCAGTAAATCAATCTATAATCAATCAGTAAAAATATATCATGGAAATCACATAGATTTTCACGTCTCATCTATTCCATGCACAATCCTAACAAAGATCCTAACAATCCTTAAAAAGATAAAGGCCGGATATAATCATTGAGAACATATTCAGTGATTTTTTAAAGTAAAACATTTCTATTTAGCTTGTCAGTAGCATGTGTGTTACACCAGGTCCCTCTGCCACAAAATTTTGTTGACTGACAAATCCTCTGCTGATTTTAACCCTACAACTGCGCCGCACGCCTTTAGCCAACAGGTGAAGCCCTACTTTATAGTGCCAATCCCGTCTTTAGACGGTCTGGCCTTTCCTTGGCATGTTTTTGATAGATCAGTTGGTTCTATTTACAATCCAGGTTAATAACAATCTCACTTAACTGTTTCCCTGAATTTCTGTATGGAGAAGGCAAAGCAAAGACAACAAATATCACACCTCATAAACATCTTACCTCTAGAGCATCAGGTCTTATGTCATAGGAGGCTGGCATGATGCGCCCTAGAGTAAAGAACTGATCCACACAATCCTCTATCACTGTGGCAACATGGATGGCATCCACCCCCGATAACATGGGAGCAGTATCCATCTAGAACATATGAAATCCAAAAATGACTATTTCAACATAATTTTTTAGATACAAGCAACTACACAGCAACAGTTACTTGATTTCTCATAGTAAAATCAAGAGTCATTCATCCCAGCAACACCAGAGAAAATGAAATAATATAGCATTCCAACAATAAAATTAATTACTGAGAGAAAGTCTCAGAAATAGAAGTTGACATCCGAACAAGAGGAGAGCAGAATCACTTTCACTGGCTGCAAAAGTTATGGAATGGAACAAATGTTTCCTCTGATAGAATACATGAAATAGCATTACAATAGGACAAACTAGGACATGCTTCATAACCCCATCATGAGCCACACAAAGAACACTGTGTGCCATTTTTACTACAGATCTACAGTAAAACTGCCTAAATGCTGCTGTGATGGATAGCATTAATCCCATCAGGATTATACTGACAAGCAATTTCTATGTGAAACTAATTGAAGACTTGTTTTGGAGGAAAGGGCAACGACAAAAAACAAAAGTAGTGTGGTCACAGCAGGATTAAGAGATTGCCCAGTTTACAATCAAGTATGAAGACATAAGGCATAAGGCCAAGAAAAATGGGTCTACCCAGAGAGGAAGAAAATAGATACACCCTATATCCTCAACTTGGCTTGATTCCATAGGAAAAAAGACAGGACTGGCCATGGATCTGCTGGAGAAGGGGCCTGAATGATACTATAAAAACAAAACAGTCACCCATTTAGTAAAATTGCAAAGTTTTCTTAGGATCAGATTGGGTGGAGGTATTGTATTCCCTCATTCATCGCGGGTGTTAGGTTCCAGGACTGCCTCCGATAAGCGAAAATCTGCGAAGTAGGGATGTTATATTAATTTTGTTATTTACATACATTTCAAACCTTTAGAAACCTCCCCCATACTGCTATCAACCCCCCCCCCCCTCTACTGTATTAACCTTCCCCCCACTCTTACAAACACTTTGGTGAAAATTTAAATATTTTATTTGCGATTTCGCACCCCGCGATATAGATCCAGCGGAAAATCCGCAATAGAGAAATATGTAGGCTAATCATAAAAAATCTGCGATGTAGCGAAGCCACAAAAGGTGGACTGCGATATGATAAGGGAGTACTGTAGGTCTATTAGGTCTGTGGTGCGCACTTTACAATCGGCGCCATGAGATAATGATGTCGGTACTTTGCATGAAAATTAATAGATCTAGATCTAGATCTGGATCTAGACTATCCTCACTATCGCGTGCACTGACGACATAATATCAACGCACTGAAAGAACAAGACCATGAAGAACAAAGATACCAAAACTGTTACAAATTAAAAAATATGTACATCTGATATCTACCTTGACTAGTGAAAATGTCTCTCTTTCAGTTGTAGATCTAAAGCTATTTGCCAACTGCAGAAAATTCAGCACTTCCACAGTTCCACTTAGTCTAGGCCTAATGAGTGTTTACCTTCGATACCAAGGTACTGCGCATGTTCTCGAAACACTAATTTCCGGTAGAATCTGAAACTCTTCCTTTCCAGTTCCGGTTTGGAGCAACGGTATGTTATTGTCGGGCATCAGTGCTAAATAAAGTTGAAATTGTAATTATAAGCAGCAATTAGTCCGTCATAAAATAGACTAAAAACACTAGAAATAGCTTTTTAATCAGTCTGTCATATAAATGTGCATGGATGTCTTGTACGTTGGTCAATAGAGTCAGATTATCTTTGACTCGCATTACCGTGTTAGGCACAATATAGAATAGATCTCGAGTCCAGCATCTAGATCTAGCTGTTATCGCGCTGACGCCGTTAAAGTCACAGCACAAACATAAACATTTGATTCTCCAAGCTAACTAAATGGATTAT
The DNA here is from genome assembly GCA_038406235.1 of Peronia verruculata. NCBI lineage: Eukaryota > Metazoa > Mollusca > Gastropoda > Systellommatophora > Onchidiidae > Peronia > Peronia verruculata. Next base: position 371 of record JBCAUA010742944.1, on the reverse strand, counting down.
CTTGGGCCCATCTTTCCAATTTAGCCCTAGAGTTGATAATATTGTAACATTAAGTCGAACATAAACAAAGCATTATCATTAATTTTATAAAATAGAAAAAGACTGTCCAAGTTCCAACCGGCAACTAGTCTAGATCTAGATCTAGATCTAGATCTAACTAAATAATTTTGAAAAAAAAATTGAAAAAAAAAAATACACTTATAAAGCATTATCATTCATTTTGATTGGTAGACTAGAACTAGAATCTAGAATCTAGATGAAAGGTTTGACGTCCCTGATATATTCTGATGATTGACTTATATGCAGTGCTGCGAAGTCCGCGCCTCTATTTTTAGCTACTCTGCCTAAATCTCGCGAAATCCCGTTCCTGT
>JBCAUA010742834.1:0-15072 GCA_038406235.1 Peronia verruculata | reverse complement strand
TCCAGATTGACAAGCCCGGCAAGGCGCGCCGCAGGGCGTTGTAGCCCTTAGGCTGGGTCGCAGTTCTAGAGTTAAAATAGAACTACATTTTCGATCAAAGGGTCTGGCAACCTGAAACATTTTCTGGCAACCTGAACTTTCCAGGTGAGGAGCCTGGCTGGCTCCTTAGCCTGGCTTGCTAAATCTCAGGTCTGCAAATGACTAAGAGTAACAAATATTCCCCGATTAAATATAAAATGTGTGTTTCCTTGTTTTTTTTATAGCAAAGGACTACCGGTTACCCAGATAGAAAAAACCTGGAAATTAGCAAGGTTTTACTATAGCAAATACAATTATCTGAAAGCTTCTGACACTCTCTTTGACCACTTAAAAAAGTTCATTGTATTTGTCACTTGACATCTGCCTGTAATATATGTATCATGGCTGTCAATTTGCTCACATGAAAAAGGAACTTATTCACTCTCTATTCTTCCAAGCCATATCCTTGATGTTAGAAGTAAACATTGAAGTATCTTTACTGTAAGAGGCAAAAAACAATCCTCCAAAATATGTGGCTAGTGAAGAAGCTGTGATAGCCAAAAAATATATTTCCCTATTAAGTAGAAGTCTGATAACCTTGAATTATGAATCATTTAGACTCACTGTGGAACAGTTTAGTCTGGTTGTCAGGTAACTGTTCTTTCCACTGCCAATGATCTTCAGACAAAGTTAATGCAGTTTGCCCTTGCTATGGTTCACCTTTCACAGCTTCACTGTATTGTGGTTTTTTAATATATATATTTCTGTATTGCGCTATATCACGGGTGTGCCAATATAAACAAAATATTTAAATTTCCATTGTTTTCGCTGCGCGATATTGTACACAGCATGCTATTAGCTAACAAGATGTAATGCAATACAAGGAGGGTTGATAACAGTACAGGGGAGGTTTATAAAGATTTAAAATGTATGTAAATAACAAAATAAATATAGTATCCCTACTTTGCAGATTTTCCCATATCATGGGCAGTCCTTGAACTTAACACCCGTCATAAATGAGGAAGTATTGTACTGCCTGCCTTCTGACATCAGGCAGTTAACTGGTGAGCAGTAAGGGATTTAATGTCATATACTGAATGTGCCAGAGAACATGAGCACAGTGATGTTAAAAAATTTTGTACCATCAAATCCTCATGCACTGGCAAGTAGGACTTACCCTGTTGGTTTTATCTTGTGAGTCCTTGAAGGATTTGAGCATCTCCAGAACTTCATCAATGCTCATGGCTGGCGCTGGGGGCTGATTGTAGATCTGCTGGAAGTAGGTGTTGGCTCGATCTTCCACCTCTTTGCTAAAGGTCTGAGTCATCTCCGGGAAAATGTTGGACATGTCATTAGGAGGATTGCCTTGGGCTGATGAGAAGATGATGGATTGGGAAAGGTTTTGAGGTCAAATCTCTTCTGGCGAATTGTAAATGTAAATACCACAATTGCTACTCAATGTGTGCAATGAACTTATCGTTCATACTAAAAATACAACAATCGCTACTGAGCAGTGTTGCTAGACCTAATATATTTCCAAGAAGTTCTCAATAAAAATATGCCAGACACAGCTTTGAATGCATCATGTTTTCACATGTTTGAAGAGAGATAAAAAAATCGAGACTATAGAAAAGAAAACTGGCAGAATCGCATGGATAAAATATTCAATATAGGAAAATTACAGCTAATGTGCTAACCTCATATTGTACAAGAGACATAGTGTTGTAGAACAAGCCCTTTTAGATTCAGATTTTTCTTTGCAATAATTCAATGAGACTTACAATATACATCAAAAAGATTATTGAAAAAGTTTCCTAAAAATAAAAAAAAAAAGAAGCAAAATCAGCATGTCTGAATTTTCCTGACATAGAAGACAACATAAAAAATCTGGTGATATTATCTCATGCAAAAAAAAAAAAAAAAGACAGATTATATTCAGGAAAACAAAACAAAAAAAGAAGTGAATTTATCATTCAACAACTGAATAAAAAATGTACAGATAAATGTTCTTACATGAAATATTCTTTTTTTCTACTTAAATCTGAGTCTCACTCACAAAATGCCTAAACTTTCCCTGCCCTACAGAAAATATCTTTAGGCTCCATTTATTCACATTATGGTCTAAGAAAACTTTTTGAAATAAAAATGAACCAGACCTTTCTAGAAATGCAGTGCTCAAACATTTGGAAGCTTAGCAAAGATTTTAGCATAAAATTCACAGACCAGTGGTCCACTTTATGTCAATTTGTGCATTGGCTTTAGGTGTGTAATTTATAAATGAGAGGAGCTAAATGTCAATACAATGCAAGTTTTATGTGGCTTGAACATGTAAGTTCCTCATAATCTCATCTGTGGGACAGAAAGTCAACTCTAACACTTCTGACAATCAATTTAATTGATTGGGGATTTCCTCTGATACAGGCCTATGCAGTGTATAAGAGAAAAACTTTATATAGAATAGTAGATCTGATATACCTAAAACTCTAAATAGATCTATTTTTTTTTACTATACGGGTGTGACTGTTTCTGAAATATTTCTGAATGTTGCATTGGGACCTATACCCGCCTACCTTACCTGTTCGACTGGTTAGTCTATCCTGATTGGTGGACATGCCTGATTCAGAGGCAGCCGTGCTAATGGCGGCATGAGACACTAAGCTGCTAACTGGCGGGCTTGGACCTGGTCATTGCATTTAGGATAAAATAGTTTGCTCAGCTATGGGTTTTATTCAAAAGGCACTGCGGTTTCCAAGAGTTATGGATGATTACTCATTTCAAAATAAATTATCTGTATTTATTAGTGAATGATGTAAGAATTTGTGGGACTCAGATAAGTTCATCTATACAATTGAGCATGCATAACCTTTGAATCACAAGATACATAAAATACACACAAAAACAAAAACATCATTGCTCTGTGAATAAAAAAAAAAAAAAAAATCTGTCATTTTCAGCACTTTTGAGACATAAAGGAAAAAATTTGTCATAGGACACATAGAGGGTTGACTTATGCCATTATGATGTCTAGTGAAAATGAAGACATAATTCTCTTGGCACGTTTTATTTTGTAATAACATTTCCTTTTTGTCAGCACCCATGCCTAGGAGACATCAGTTGCATTTCCATGTAAATATGACAGAACATTATCACAGAGCAATGATGGCATGTGAAAGATGCAGTTTAATATTGCCTGTTCCTATCTCTGTATGGAGCAGTTTGCATCTGTCTATAAGTCTCTTTTATTAAGCAATCCACGTTCTCAAGAACTAGTCACACACTTCAAAGCATTGTATGCTTTAAGGGATTTTTCCCGACAGACAAAATTGCCCAGACCATGTTTTTTTTAATATTGCGCATGAGTTCAATTTGTGAAATATTTCATTGGCAAACAGGTAACAATACCTGTATGACAAAAAGGTGAACCAGTATGATTATTCACTGATCAATTTGTCCCTTTGTCAAGCAGAGAAGGGAAGGATTTGCCTTTTTTTTTTGTCATACAAGGGTTATACCTAATTGCCTGTTTGTCCTTCAGCCAATGATTTATGTAAGGTATCTATGTTGTAAATGAGTAAAGGGCTTATCTAATACTGCTCCACAGTCCAACAAGAGCAGGCAATGCTATCAGTATGAGCATTCTCCAGCCATCAAACTTGAAAACACTGATCCCAGATGGCTAAAGAATTTTTGAGATGACAACCACACAGCCAACATCAAATACAATGTTAGTACCAGTAACAATACCAAATTCTAGACCCCATTTAAATCTTGTTACTGAAAGACAGAGAGCCAATAACAACATTGTGTTTCCTGTAAAACTATGAAGAGGAGCTGTTTAAGACTGCGCGGAAACCAGACTGGTATTTCAACAGCAGGAGAAAATCCTGGTCCTTTTCATATGATTGCTGCATTGTAACAATCGACATTGAGATCTTTCACTGCCACTGGTTGAGGACAAATGAGTCTGTAACCCAATTTGCACATTTCTGGCAATGGAGTTTTTTAATGAGTAAACAATATATTGTAGGAGTCATTCATTAATGATGATAATCAACTCTAGCCTAATAAATTGATTTGCATAAGATTATGTCTTATGAATGCTTTAAGTAATTCATAAACAAAGATGTTTATGGTAAGAAACTTCTATATTTATATGTTAGTATAGATGAAAAGAGAATTCTTTTCATTTTTTCTTTCAAGTAACAAGATTCAAGTTTGTGTAAGTTTTGTATACCTGTTCCATTCCAGACTGTGCCTCAGGAAATAAGTTCACACATACAGAACTAAAAGAAAAATGTAAAAAATCCACACATGAGCTACCCCTGCCCTACCTGTGCGGTTCCCAAGCCTCTCCTGACTGACGGGCATGCCGGGCTTTGGGTTCTGAGTGTTTGAGGCCGCCAGTGATGCCAGGCTATTGACAGGGGGCCGGGGGGCTGGACCGGGAACAGGCCCTGGGCCTGCGCTGGGGCCTGGACCTGGCCCGATGGTCTGAGCCATTGGGGTCTGCATGCCCATGCCTGGATGGAAGAAATACATGCCTAATCAACAAAGACAATCACCAGCTCACACTGCAAACTTACTGTCAATCATTGCTGACATTTTCCATGACAACACATGGTTCACAACCATGACAATGACCACCTAAATGCTGAAAACTGTATACTCAGTAACAAAGTTTTGAGAGATTTTCTATAAATACCTAACACATTTTTTTTTTTTTTTTCTGTTCCTTCCAAAACCTGTCAGCAAGGACTCCAGCAGTCATACATATAGTCTTTGAAACTCAATGTGATTAAAAAAAAAAAGCAAGATAACTATCATTACCTTTGAGAAAAAAAAAAAAAAAACAAGTACAGTAAATGCAGCAAAACAAAGCCAGATTTTATGGTATCAAATGTCTTGTAGTATCTTAAATGACCAGTTTTTTGGTTTGTATAAAATAAACGTGCCACATTGAAAATCTGGCACTGGCAAACTGTTGCAACAACAGAAATGGACATTTTTTACACAATTATTTTTTTGATACACATCACTTTTGTGTCCATTTAAAAACGTACTTCAGGGCTAAATTTACAGAAATATAATGAGTAATAGTCCACAAATTGTAATATAGGTACATAACCTTAATGAGGATTTATAAGAATTAACCCGAGCGATTACCCATTTTTTCACTAAATTCAGCAGCAGCAGCAGCAGGTCACCCCATTGTCTTTGTGACAATATCTCTAAACAAGATTGGACAAAGATTTTTCACCAACTGAGAGGCAAATCAATATGAATTACAGCAACACCAATAACTCTACATGCTAAAAAGCACTGACCAGCACTTGATTTCATCACGTTGTGTCCCATATAGAGCTAATACTGCCACTTACCACACAACTGACCATGGAGAAAATACAACAAAGCCAATGACACCTGCTAAGAAGTTGAAATTTTGTGGCTAAATGCAACCTTTATTAATTCTGCATAATGATTGAAGAGCTGCACTACTTTTCAAAAGTCCCTTGCTCTGATTTACTTGTGATGTTTCAGTGAATGTGCTTGATGGTGTGAAGGTATGGTTTCTTCCTACTGTGCCTTATCAATTGTGAGAGGAATTTTATTTTGAGAACAAGTTAAGTTTATCCAGTTTATCTTGAATTCAAGCTGTGGGAATACAAAAAGAAGTTTTTGTGCACAACCTACCTGACATCTGGTTTCCCATCATGGGGTTAAAGTTCATGCCTGCAGCAGCAGCAGCCACCTGTTGTTGCTGCTGTTGTTGTTGTTGTTGCTGTGACATAGGGGGGAATGACTTGGAAGGTGATCCCGGCGGGACCTGGGGTCCTATTGTTAGGTTGGCAATGCCCTGAGTGAGACCTTGGGCTCCTGGGGGTCCCACTGGTCCCGGTCCTGGTCCTGGGCCCGGCTGGTTGATGACTCCGCCGATACTGGCCAAGGGATCCAGCTTACGACGAAAAAAACGCTAGTCATTCATTGGATGGTCATGCAGTACTCAGGTCAGTTACTATCACAAGATATGCTGATTCCTTCTCTTTTACAAACATAATGCTTAACATAACCAAGGAAGACTCTTATGCACTCACTCTACACTCAACTGATATCCTCCATTACAACTGGATGTTTCCTACGTGTAAAAACTAAATATGAACAGCATATAAATTGATTTCGGACATCAGCATTACACTTATCAAGCTGATGCAATGTTCCTCAAGCCTGCCTTGTTTTAATGTTATTTCTTATCTTCTTGCCACATATAAACAATATATATTGTATCTGATCAACTTTGAATGGAATTTCCTTTTGGGGAAAGTCTGAGGATAAATAAAGTTTATCTAACTTTTAAAGCCAAAGTAAGTGGAAGTGTGCTTTTTTACTGTCCTTTATTCTGACACGGGTTGAGCAGGATCCTTATGAAATCATAAACATTAATGAAGATGATATACTCAGGTTTAAAAGCTCTTGATTTTCCTGTCTTTCTAAGAACCCATCTCATTTTTGGAATTTCTATCATGTATTCAGTGACTCCAAGGTCAGTATGAGACTGTATATGAATACCTGGACAAATGCATACTGTCAGATATTCATCAATGTCCATAGCTTGTTGCACCACTCATAAAATCAATCACAGTGACAGGACAAGAAAAAATTCCCAGAATTAGGAGTCATGACATGGACTGGCCATCTTCCCTCATATGTCGTTAAATTAACTCCACTTTGCTAATTCCAGTATTGTCTTAAAAAATCCCTATAATAGCCTGGCCAAAACAGTCCTCAGGGTGGAGATTAAAAGGTGAAAAGAAAAGACCCATAGAAGAAGAAATAGATGGACATGAGTGAACAGAGGCCAGTTTGCCACAACTTTAATTCAGACAACAACAATTCAGAAAGGTCAACAGAAATGGAGGGAGTTATATAAAAAAGCATCCTTAGTGGTGTTCCAAGGACTCGCAGGGTTACAGGACCTGAGTTGTGGTCCCACGAAAACATAACATATGAGTAGTAAGAGTGAAGGAATCAGCAAATACATCAAATTTACATAAACAAGAATACAAATGGTCAAATTTATTTGATATAGAAACACCTATACTAATAGGTATGAAAATTTAAACCTGTGAACCCTGCAAAAAAAAAAAATCATGTTAATAACAACCTTGCTGTAAACTATTTTAATCAAATTTTTTGTTACATTTTCCCATATGTCTGACTTTTGCCACGGGTACTAATCAGTTCGTCATTCAAATGCCATGCACACAAACAACGCATCCATAGAATCTTTCTTTTAACAATACGCTGCACAGAGAAGACTTATTTACATGCCAAACATGATTTCCAACAAAGAAATACGGACTGTCCTGTAACTCATACTTGATCCAATGGCACTAAATGGAGTGCCCTGAGATAGCTCGGGAGCAGGAGTCTTGAGCGAGTTAAACTATTTCCCTTTCTAATACCCCTCCTCCTCCCATCATTTACAGTCAAAGACATACTCCAGTTGCATATTTCAGGGTATCCAGGGATCGGCAGGTATAAAAAAAAAAAAAAAATCCCATCAGCTGCCACCAAAAATCCCACAAAGTCTACAGCAAAACTGTGGACACATACTAACAACCATGAAACAGAGGGCATCCAATTTTTTCTTCTATTGTTTTTTCAAACAACATAATTGAGATGCGACACGATGAAATCAGGCGCCCATCAAACTGAGGTGACCAAAGAAACCACATGTTTTCAATGGTGAACGAATCTTTAATGCATTTTTTTTTCCTTCACAAAACCCTTCTTTATCAATGTAAAAATGCAGTGCAGAGTTAAATTTGCTGAAATAGTCTAAATAAAAGCCCAAAAAATTGTAATTTAATGGCATGGGCTAACAAACATTAATAAGGATTTACAAAAGTGATTGGCCATTTTCTCACTAAATTCAGCTGCAGCAACAGGTCACCCCCATCCTCTTTAACTGCCAATAGCTCAGCTTCTACTTAAGGTAGAACAAAACTTTTTGCACAGACAGAAAGGGAAATTAATAATCTTTACAGTCATACCAATATAACTCCATATACTCAACATTTGACGAGAACCTGATTTTATCATGTCGCATCTCAATTATTATTAGGCCCACTTAGATTCCATCAAGATAATATTACTAATTTTAAAAAAAAAACTGTGTTGTTATTTTCATTAGAGATTGAATTGCATTCTTGTTGCTTATTTAATCTGCCAACATAAAGCCCACTTTTCTGACGCATAATTTTTTCACGCCAAAATCTAACTTCCTGACTTCCATGCGCACCCTATGTTTGTTTGTTCAAATGAATATCATGTATGCTTTTGGTCATCTCATCTCTCCTCTAATGGTCTCACTTACAGGATTGACCATGTTCTGGGGTGGGTAAGGTGGCTGTTTGGGCCCCATCACTCCCATGACTCCAGGCAGGGGTGGGCGGGTTGGCTTGTTTAGGTACACACTGGCATTGCTGAACATTGTGTTGATAGTATCTGCAAGGTCCTGGCTCAAATGTCTGCAAGAATCAGGAAAGGATATTCTAAAACGCCAAGAAGTAAGAATTTAGTTCCACTGTTTAAAAAAAAAAAAAAAATCACAACTCTGCACCATTTAACAGGTTTGCCAATCACACCAAAATGAAATTCTTGGGACTTTTCTTGGTTCATTATGACGTACTGGGTGGCCAGTGAGTCCTTGCCCATCCATATATTAAGTATTTCATTCCGCTAATGAGGAACTGAAGGCAGCTGTCACAGCAGCATACTCGAACAAAAGTCCATGATGTGATATGTATTAAAAAAAAAAAAAAATGCCTCGCAGAACATTGTGGTGCACACGGACATGTGAGATATGGGTAGGGACTTATGGGGCACCCTGTGGAAGAAGTGGACCAATTTAATTATAACTGATCGGCAAACCTCTTAGATAGGGGTGTGTGTGTCTTAAAAGGCCGGCCTTTTCCAAGTATAAAAATTGTGTCCAAAAAATGGACATGTCCGTTTTGCTCAAACAATGCGCTTTTGGGTTTGTTTTTTTTTCTCCTAAACTGCCGGCCTTTTCTGGGTATAAAAATGGCGCCAAAAAATGGACATGTCGATTCTAGCGTGTTGGATCCATGGTCATTCAACAGATGTCATGGCCTGCTATCAACCAAGATCTGGTTCCTCTGGCTGCTACATGCAGGAAGGACCATAACTTTTTGAGTATTTGGAGGCAAAGATTGTATGAAATACTTGATTATGACCTTCTCTAGTCATATCATGAGCCCCAGTGATAATGATGGACACTGGATGACCACTCGGAGGCCAAAAAACTGCTGATCAGGCAAACCATCAGGAGCAGGCGTTCTGGAATGAACTTCCATGTCCTATAAGTGGTAAAACTTTCCTTTATTTCTGCTACTTCAGAGCTTAGTTGTGGACTATATGTCATAGTAAGGCATAGAAACTCTTGGTTTGGACAGTAAAAGATATGGAGACCACATATAGGCCCTCAAAACCCTAAAGTGGCTTTATGAGAGCTCTTATAATGATGGAGGATAGGGAACAGAATTCAAGAAAAAATTATGCCCAGAAAGCCAGGAAGAGGCAACAAAAGATACAGAAGTCAAGGAAAGACAGCTAGTATGTAAAAAAAAAGGGCTGTTTTGAAGCCAAAATCAAAAAAAAAAAAAAAAAACTCTCCATGTCAATTTCTCCATCTTTAAATGGATTTTTCTTAAAACCTGTTTTTTTTTTTTTTTGTCTGTCAGATTTTTGCCATCTACCTTTTTATTTCTAAACCCATTCTAACCACATTTGGCATACGTCATTGTCACAACAAAACAGAAAACGTACGAATGTGTGACCCACTTTTGTTGATAAGTTTAAGAGAAAAATAGGTTTATAGTGTGAAAATTTTAAAAAAAAAAATGGTGAAATTTGAAATTTTGCTACATGGCATTTTCAAAATTCTCGAAAATTTTCTTCTGTACACAAAGAGCTGATAATAAAATGCAACTTTTTAGATATGTTAAAAAAAGACGTTCACCATGTTTCATCAAGTTAAAATTTGGCATACTAGATAGATACTGAAGCTAGCCATTTTAGAGATGCCAGAATCGAAGATGGTGGTTTACCATGCAACCATTTGAAAAAGTCTTTTTTTTTTTTTTTTTCACTGTTTTCCCTGTTATGAACATGCTGAATTCAATGGAAAAGGAGCAGCCTTTCTTTAATAATAATAATAATAATAATAATAATAATAATAAAAAAGATTTTTTTTTAGAAGAGATTCCCCTTTATGGGAACTGAAATAACCAACTAATGTGTTGTTCTCGGAATGCCAACTTACGATGTCCACAACCTGAGGCAGTTGAGCATAGTGATGACAGTCTCTGGAGGCAGCAGCTGGCTGCGGGTCTGTGGTGGCTCCTCCTTCATTGGCAGCCCCATCAGCTGTGGACACCGGCGCTTCAGGAAGGTGACACAGGCCTGGATAAACGCCTCCTGCAGATGTTCACAACAAAATCATGCAGTAAAAAAATTGCTTTCTAGAGACTGGAGAAACAGTCTATTTCCAAATGCGACTGTGACGAAAGCTGTGGGTCTACATCCATTCATTACACGCAACAGGAAAGAGCACTGTTTTAATTGCTATTTTCTCTTTTCTTATTCACAGGAAGACAATGTATATACAGTTTGAAATTACATGGCACAAAACACAAATGATATAAATGTGAGCCATCTCTGGGTAAAAAGAAAGAAAGAACTATCAAAACATTTCAAAAATACTGTTTGTGATGTGTGTAAATCAGGGGACAAACACGATCTTCTGTCACAGTATCAGATATCTATGAACAAACAGGTGGCTATACTTTATATATCTAAATATATTAAAAGGAGAAAGGAAGCAAAACAACAACAAAAAATTATTCATTTCACGGTGAATGGCAGGATATTCAGGATTGCTTTGCAGTTTGACTTTCTAAGCGTAACCAGATACAAGAAGCAAATCGCTCAAACAAGATGACGTTCCCAATCTAGATCTAAAACTGAATGACTTAAGATATAAGCAACCATAATTTATCCAATCGTTACCATCTTGAGAATTGAAAAATTAGAAAAGACCTGTGGCAATCAGAATAATTCCTTAAAGTTCAAAAACTGTCTATGATCCCCCCCCCCATTTTTCAATATAGAACATTTTCAAATTTCTGAGTGTGTCCCTTAAGTGAAATTAGTTCCCTGATTAATTTTTCTACCATTTGAACAGCTGTGTGGACCTTGAGCAAAAACAGTGAGATTTTTTTTTTTACACTACTAAGTATCTTCAATCAACTCTTCAGTGTCTAGCACAGAGAAGCAAAAGGGCTGATCAAAAGCAATTTTGAGTGTGATGGACCTTTGACTGACCTTGTGTTCAGTTATCTTGTCGCTGAGCCATTTGTCCAGTTTGAGGTACTCCCGCCTGGAGGCCAGACAGGCCAGGTCAATGACAAATGCATAAGGGGTCGCATTGAGCAGCATGGATAAGGCCTGCAAGAGATCAGGGAAGAACTTAAACAGTACAGCTTAGACAAATTAGAACAATCTGTCCAAAGAACCTTACAAAATCATTTGAATATGGCACACATAACTGATCTATCAATTCTTTCTCTTCCAGCATTACAGATGAATCATGAACTATAATATGAGCTTGAATCCAATAAATGATGTATAGACTTAGTTGAGCAAGCAAGATAATGAATGAAAAAGAACTGATATATATATCACTTTCCTGCTTGCACTACAGAAAAGTCATGAGCCACACAATCTTCTAAATGAGCCTGAGTCCAATGGATCATATTAATTGAGCAAGCAACGTAATGAGTGAAACATCATATAAAATTTTTTTAAAAAATTTTAAAAAAGATATTTAAACTTTTGACGATTAGAGACACAACTGATTTTATAGATTACTTTTCTACCAACATTACAGATAAGTCATGAGCAAGGAGCTTATACTATTATACCCGAGAGTGGACTCATGAAATTGCCTTAAAAAAAAAAAAAAAAAAAAACAAGTGTCTTACATGCCAACACTGGACACCATGGCCATCGAGAGTTGCTATTTTGCTATGCTTGGCATCCTATACTACGCACAGGGCTGGTCACTATTCTGATCTAGTGAATCTTTTCTTGTAAACAAACAGATTTTTTTTTTTTTTTTAAATCGAGAGCTACAGCATGGACAAAATACAAAATGCTTGCAATCATGAGATATGACAGCGGGAATTTTGTTCATTTGTGAAACTATGAACACATAAACGGCATCAACTAGGTGTCTTTCCCTCATGGACATGGCTCCACATTCAGCATGTCTGATGTCATCAGTCCACTCTCCAGTATAAATAGTTCAAGCTCCTCGGCCATGAGCCACCCTGTGTTTTGAGTTTGCTTGAGTTAACTGAATACAGCTTTACAATATTGAAGAAGCAAGACAGTGAGAGAAACTTATTAGCAAGCAATCTGGGAGTTGAATGAAACAAATACTATGTGCCCATGCTTCCAAATTTTCAAGTACTGTCCTGGGGCCATCTGTCAAAATTTTCATGTACAGATGATATGCGGCCACGTGTTAAAATGTTCATGAACAGACGATCAACATGGTCTGCAGCCTGAGTCAAAATTTTCATGTATAAATGATCTGCAGCAATGTGTCGAAATTTTCCTGTACAAATGTCCTACGATCACGTGTCAAAATTTTCATGTATGGAGTTAGTGGTGCTACTTGGGATAGGAAATGAATATATTGCACTTTGGGAAGATAACAACTGAGCTAAAACTGACATAGTAGAAGTTAACTCCGCCGACCCATTCTATAAAATCCTTCCTATCTCAAAAAAGTTCATTTTCACATTGGGCAAATTTTCACCTGGCTTCGCACTATATAAGCCCAAACAAGTCATACAAAACTCAAAACAATCATGCTGTAATGCCCCACAGTGAATTACCTTCAGATCCTGTGCAACATCCAGAATGCGAGACAAGCGCACTTGGTCATGCGGTTCTCCTCTCATGTACCACTCGGCCATTGAATGCATGATCAGTGTGCGGATACTGCTGGAATGACCCTAGAGAAGGAAGAAATTGACAATGTTATGTCATTCCTAGAAATACTTCAGAGTGATTTAACTCTTTTTTGACTGTCACAGGCCCGAATTTCTTCAGATCTAGATTTGTTTTCTTTTTTCCATTGGAAAAAAAAAGGGGGGGGATCTTGGTAGTAACAAATCGCTTAATGGCCAAACAATGTTCTTTACACTGTTCCAGTATGCGGTCCAATGCCGAAGCAACACTGCCAGCATTGGTTTCCACTCACAGAAGTTTTGCTCATGTACTAGAATTTTGCTTGTTCAAGAATAAATTACAGCTAGCAGTATTGCTCTGTCCACTGGCTGAACACTAGAACAATACTGTGAGCACTGTTATGGTCCTTACGAGTTAAGACAAAAAGTTGAGAACAATGTGTCATGCACAGAAATAGGCTAGATGAAGTCTTTAGACAGAGCTCATAACTTTGGCAAAACTTTTAGATGAAGGAGCCAAAGGGCACAAGAAGATTCCTTAAATTTTCATTTACTGTGAACAAAGTATGGGTTCATTTGCAATGTCTGTCAATGATAATCTTTTAAACAAAGATTCATTGTACATCATCTACCTAGTCAAAGTTTGGTTCTGCAAATTTGTCTGCAGGGTTAAAAAAAAAGCACCAACATTTAATTTCACCATAATTTGTTTGGCAAATTTCATGTACAGACCTGGTGGTGCCATGCATAATGGAGGATGACGGCTGAATTGCTATGCTGGCCAAGGAAAATTGGCATTAATTTCGAGATAAGATCTTGCTTCAAACGATTCCATGTTGGCTGTAAAATAGAAGATTTTGAAAATATGGTTAATATTGTCATAACCCTTGACTGCTTTCCTTGCGATGTGAATCACATTGTGATTTGCAAAAAATATTCAATTTGAAAAAAAAATTAATGATGACAAATTGTTGATTTTATTCTTGAATTGTACAGCAATTAAGGCTTCTTCGTCATTTGTCCAGACATAATTATCACCTCTCATAAATACATCTGCAAAAAGTTGAAACTCGTAACGGAATAGAGGGGAACAAACTGCAGTTTACTTTCACCATATGCATAATACAGGTTTTTTAAAATTACCGTCATTAAAATTTGCTTATTTTCAATAATTTGTAAGAAAATTTTTTTAAAATGTTGAAATCTGAAGAATTTTGTAGATTTTATCACAAAGTTTATCATTGTTAGTTGAGTTGAAAACTTGCAGTGACTGAATGATGATAATAAATGGTTCATTTCATAATCTCAAACAAAAAAAAAAAAAAAAAGCAAATCAAAAGTTCCAATCTTCAGTATATGTAAAGCTGAATAATTCCGATCTTCAGTCTTCTTCTGGCATAAGGCATCAATGATGGACCCATGATTTCCTATAACAATTTTGTACACTTTTTTTCCATACATCTATTTATTCTCTACTTGTCAGAGATTTCTCTGGCCAGATTTCCAGCTTTAGTGAATCAACTGGCAACCTCATGGTCATGGGATTTGTCTACTTACTGAGATTTGCAAGAGAGCCAGAACCAAAATATCTGGACACTTTGTAATGGGAGCTTTGAACAGCTCCAGTATTTGCTGTTGATGACCACTTTCTGAGAGACGCAGTAAAGTTTCCACAAGGCTCAAGCATTTCCTGGAGAAAATGGAAAGCATAAAATGAATCAACTGCATCAAATTATTCATTCCCTACTTGAATTGTTCACCCTGAGTGATATTAGGAACATCAGTTGATAGCATACAAAATCAATGTATTTTCTCATAATCTCACTCAGTCTTAGGTGTAACACCCCAGCATTTCTGACTAACACATATACAGCTTTTTCACAAAACATCATATTTAGGACAAAATCTTCTTTACGATTTTATAAAAATACAATATAACTGTCAGACCGGTAACTAATAAAATAATTTAAGAAAAACAAATAACACAGAAATC
>JBCAUA010742723.1:0-15072 GCA_038406235.1 Peronia verruculata | reverse complement strand
CCTCTCCCCCCCCCCCCCCCCCCCCCCCCCCCCCCCGACCTACCTAAAAACTTGCTATCTAAATCTTACATCTGAGTTTCTGTTTTATAGTATATGCGATATATAAACTCGCTGTTCCACTTGCTTTGAGTCCTAAATAAATTGCCATTTGAACATGCAAAAATAAACAATAAAAAAAAAAAAACCAGCCTTTCTTATGGAGCAGCAATTTCACCACATTAGTTTCTAATGGTACTTTTAGAGTTAAGTATAACGTCACAAACTCACGAGCATCTTGAAAGAAACACAAGTGTACTGTAGGTCTATATAGCAAGGCAATCTGGCTCAGTTCAAAAAAGAAAAGCTTGAGACGAATGAAACATCAAACTCATAGATCCTATCTCATTTTGATAAAGGGCCTGCTGGCGAATTAACTAGTAGGGCCTCAGACTGTGTCCCTTAAAACAAAGAGACATTCAGTTATAAAGCAGGGCTTCAGGTAATTTTGAAAATGTTCAGGCCTAAGGCCGAATAAATACCATGGCCTCAAACTTTGGCACATGTTGACAACAGCACACTGTCGAGTTAAATACTAGAGGGCGTCTAATTCTTGCTTACCTTGAAAACAACGACGACAACTACAACAACAGCAAACAAGAACAACAATAGCAGTAACAACAACAGCACGAACAACAGCAGCAGCACCACCACCACCACCACCAACAGCAGCAGCAGCAACAACAGCATCAACAACAACAGCAGCAGCAACACCACCGCCAACACCACCATCAACAACAGCATCGACAATAATAGCAACCAACTGTTGGGACGTTAACCCTGTGGCCTCAAACTCTAGCTCAGATTCTGGCTCAAAACGCACGAACGTGATGTATCCCGTACATGTCCCCCCCCCCCCCCCACTACCTTTCCCTCCCTCACCTCCTGTCACTCTCTCTGCCCCCCCCCTCCTCCACGCTCCCTTTTCCCTCTCAAAAAGGTTAAAACATGGGGACCTTAAACCCTTGCTCATTCTGATAAAACCTGCGGACGCGTTTGGCCCTTTTCCTTTCAGAGTTCTGTGGTAAATGGATCTAAGAAATCCCACCCTCTTTTTCCTCTATTTTTCTCCCCCCTCCCCTCACGCCACTTTATCTCTCTCCCTCATTTGTCATTGCCCCTGACAGTGAGCATGTAAAGGCGTGTCTACCTTCTCCATCCATTTAGGCCAAAGACATGTGAACAAAAAAAACAAAAAAAAATCTCTCCGAGTGCAAAGTGGATTTTCGCCCTCTTGGAGATGTGCAGCAAATTGATTCAGTTCTCGGCTGGAATTCGAACTCTTATGCTCGAGTAAAATCAAATAAATCATCTTCACTGTTTTTTTTTTTTTTTCTTTAAAGGGAAGAGATGAGGAAGGGGGGGGGGGGGAAGGGGGGGGGTGGTTGGTTGGTTGGTTGGGTGTGTGTGTGTGCGCGCGTGTGTGTAAGCTAAATAATCAACAACCATAGTAACAAGAACAACCAAGTTGAAAAATGATCACATCTTAAATCTGTACAAAACAAAATAAAGCAACATTTCTGAGATCACTTTACAAAAAATATGATTTGAGTCAATTAAAAAATTTACCAATTAGGTCAGCTTGATGTTACTAGTGATGTTTAAATGATGAAGTCATTGATCTGTATAATCAAAGGAAATTATGTAAATAAAAGGATATCAATTTGTTTTCAGATAGAATCAGGACAGTGCTTTATGCTCTCATGTTTTTGCACAATGTATAATTAAAAACATTTATGTGGAGAATTGTTGGAAAGCTGGGAATAAGCAATGATGCTCATGACAGTCATAACATTATTTTTATCTTTCTGAAGTATTCTTGCTGTCACTGTGTTAAAAGTTCTCGTTTCCTGTTTAGGATATCTGGCTTTGACAGGAGTGGCAGTCCAATAATATGCAAACTAAGATGACCTGAAAAGTGAGTATGTCATCCTGAACAATGTTTATAACTTACTGTCTTGGGTGTCCTGCTTTGCAGGGAGTAGATGTCTGGTGAGGGACAGGACCTGCCTGCCCGACATGCAGGCTAAAGCTGGTCTGTCTCTCCTCTTCCTCCTCATCATCATCACTCTCGACATCAACACCATCCTCTGTCTCATCCAAATGTGGAACAAAGCACATCTTAGGCAGATGTAATTCACTGCAATCTGAAAGATATGAAGACTTATGGTAAATCAAAATGATGAGAGAGCAATAGAGAAAAAGGTGTTTGTCTATAAGTGGAAATTCTTTCACATGTTGCCACTGCTCAAATTACAACTAAGCATAAGGGCTACCAGACACTGTCATTAGAAAGGAAATGCATTGATTGAATTATAAATTCAATAGAATAGTAATGGATGGCCAACTGAATAACCAGTGCTATAAAAAAAAAAAAATTTCAATATTAAAAAAAAAAAAAAAATGATCACAACAACTTCTGTCATTATCATACAACAGTGATGATATGAAAGGACATGATACGAATGAACATGACACACTTGTTACATACATTTTCTGACATAAAACTAGTGTCTGAACAAGCATTTTATAAACCGACATAATCAAGAGGAACATGACAGGCATATCAAGATATTTGACAGCAATAAAAAAAATCAGAAGGATGAAAAAAAAACAAACAAAAAAACAACCCTGAATAAAATAATTCACAGAATGTAGGTAAAAATCTTAACTCTTGGACATGTCATCTTCCCAAGTCAGTATGTGCCATAATGATAATTTCTATAGAGATCATGTAAAACTGATAATTCCCTTGAAAGATATCTCTTTTGCATCCAAGAAATTTATCTGAAAGCTGTCCCAACTTTTTACCAGGTCCCATCCATATGACATAGGGCAGAATGGCAAACTAAATACTAAAACATAAAGTCTAATTGCCAGATACTTGGGACACAACCAAGACTGAATGCTGACCCTGTTACCATAAATTTTGCAGGATAGTGAAAATCAAATTGGAAAAAAATTTATCAAAAAAACAAACAAATAAAAAAAATAAAAAAAGTCTGATAAAAAAATCAGGTCATTTGTTGATCAAGAATTTTTTTTATTGACTAACAAAAAGAAACATGATGAAACTGTACCCATGCTGAAGTTTCACCAAATGAATATATGTATCTCTTGAGCGCAGTCTTCATCACAGAGACTCTCTTTATACATATGACTTGCTACCAGGGCAAATGAGTCGTAAGTCGCATTGGGCACCAAAGATAAATGGCTGTTTTTGGTCGTTTTTAACTACTTTCCAACCTAGATACTAAATTTTTTTTAACAAAATGTCAATTTAACCTTTTTTTAATCTGAAAAAAAAAAAAAAGAAAAGAAATATTTTGGTATCATAGACGGAAAATAGTGAAAAACGGTAAAAAACGTCTGTGACTTAAACTCACCTGGCGCGACTTGTGACTCGTTTGCTCTGGGTGCAAGACATATCTTGTTTCTTGTACTATGAAAATCTTATTTCATCTTGACAACATGTAATCATTAAGTAAGTATTATAAGGAGATAAGGAACATCTGTGTCACAAATTTTCTGGGTGTTGATGGATGATAGTCGTGCTGTTGAAAGTGGTGATCAGGCGGTGGATACGGATGAGATGCACATAGTGGTGAAGAAATAACAATAGGAACCCTCAGCGTCGAAATGATGCAGAAGTTATTGCAGGTGCTTGATATCAATACAACCTACAAGGCAGCTGTCTTACTCTGGTGCACACAGCTCTCTCTGCACTCTACTTTCTTACTTCACTGCATTCACTCTCTGCTTGAGCCCTTATACAGATGCTGGCCCATCTAGAATCCTCTCTCTCTTGAATTTTGTATAAGCCTCTAGTCATTGCTACAGCATTCTCTGAGTCACATCCAGTACAAAAAAAAATTAAATCATGACGTAATACACATCATAATGTACTACTGCACACACGAGATCTACAACCCTTCTGCACCAATTGTGCAGGTGTATCTCAGACACATTCGATGCAATATTTCCACGGGCCAGTGTATGCACACTCACAACACACATTTGCATAGGCTCAATGTATACAATCACGATCTACTAAACATCACAGGGGTAGGGACAACTCCCCCCCCAAAAAAATCCTGAGGATTGCACACGGAGCGCTTCGGCATCACGACAGAAGCCCACTGTGAAAGCTAATATGTGTATAATTAGCTATATGTTATTTCACCCCAGCTCAGAATTTTTTTTTTTCCGTGATGAAAAAAATCCGGAATTTCGGATAAATCCGCAGAATCCCCACCCCTTACATCACTCACCAGGCACACACATGTACTCAAAATAATAATATATTTAACCATGATTCGTTACAATATGCAAAAGGTAATACTGCACAGACATCTCACAACAAATTACCCTTTATTTTCTACCTTTCTTATCTTCCTTCATTGAGCAATTGGAGAGTTGTCGTCCTGCCTGGAGACCACTAACATCTCCTAGTATCATGCCCACACAATTCTTCTGGTCAGCGGGACTGCCATTGAGACTGGAGTGAGTACTGCTCTGACCAATCTTCACAATACGGGACAGGAGCTCCGACAAGTTCTGTAATCATTATAATGATAACAATTTAATGGTTTTATTTGAGTCAAGACATGTCAAAGCTGCAAGAAAATATAAAATTTAAACAATAACAGGATAAAAATAGAACAACTGCGATTGTATACGAACATAAACCTCAGAGATATTGCTTGATCGTCTATGATTTATTTCAATGGACAGATGATTTTTTTTAAAAACTTAAGTACTACTCCTGTTAAAGTATCAAGTTATTCAACTTCTTTGGTAGTGATTCTTATTTTACTCTTAGGTGCATTCCTATTTCTGGACTAGAACAGGCTGAGACTGGTTAAAAAAACACACACAAACAAAACACAGTAAATGTTTTATTAGACAACTGCAGCCACTGACCACTAGCAATTATTACAGCAAGACAAAAACATTTAGTTTTAACAAATCAGGAGATTTAGTATTTAAAATCTTTTCTAATAAAAAAATCTGAAAAAAAAGGAAAAAAAAAAAGTCCTCTGATTGATCTCGTATAAAATAGACAAACCATGCAAATCCAGTTAGATGTATTGACATTTAACCGATTTTGATAACCATTAAGTTTCAGGGAAGAAAAGGTTGATTTGATTCAAGCTGTAGGATATGGAGTTAATTGATTCAGAGGCATGGACCTTCAAATTTGCATTTATAATCAATGCTGGGCCTGTCCCTAATTATAACAATGCTGTTTCAGTTAATTGTGAAAGTGCGGCTTGCTGTATGCATGTGACTTCCATAGCTATCAATCTGTCCTATATAATGTCAGAAAAACCATGTCTTGTCGCAGTATGCCCATTATAATATTGGCACGTCATTATATACAAACCCACCCAAACCAGATCATCTTTAACCAGAGAAAGAGTTCAGACTACAAGTCCTGGGATTAGCCAAGGTCTAATGTAGGAAATACTCATCAGTGCCAAACCTTCCGCTGGAGACTCAGGTAGCCAAGGTGGATCCTGAAGAAGTTCTGGTCCCAGGTCTGAATGTGACCATCAGAGTCAGTGGTGATCAGACCCACAGCGTTGGCTGCCACGGAGACTGTAGCTGGGAAAATGGTACTGTCACTGATCGCACCCTCTTTGTCACCATCTCCTACACAATCTCCTCCATCTAATGATGACAAAGAGACAGAGTTGCAAAATACAACATTTTCTGATAACACTCAAAGCAGAGGGGAGAAAAAAAAAAACAAAAAAACCTTCAATTGAACAAAACACAGATCACAACAGCTATTGAGATGGTAAGCTAATAATACAGCTGAACAATAAATTACTCACACGACCATTTCTTTTTTTTTTTTTTTTTTAGTGAACTATTTGCTAGCAAAAATCCATAGTTCAGTTAGATAGAATTTTCTTTCTCTGATCTTGATTATTTTTCAGACCTTTCTTTGTTGTGTGTGTTTCACTTAGAAAAAGGGAAAAGTGAAAAAAGGTGACTTCTATCCATATTTACAGTCATGTTAAAAAATCCATAGATACCATAACAAATCCAACGTGCAGAGTTGTTTAAGCCTTTCATAGCTTGATGATCCATCATTGTTAGAAAATTAACCTAACAACCATAGGATAGTTTTTTCAATCAATTTTAACAGAAAAAAAAATTGAAAGCCGCCATGTTCATAATATCACTGTTGTGGATCAAACAATTTACTGCTGATTGCACAATGCAGGAGCTGACAGAATGTTTACCTTCGTTCTGTGTCATGGTGACAGTGAGTGGGACAGACAAGCCATCTTTGGCCTGTACAACTCTCTGCTGGGCTGTTCCCACCTGGAAATTAGTGAAACATCATTATGGGTTATCCTCATGAGATATGACTGTTATAATTTATTGTCACAATCAGGCAAAAATAAAATATAAATATGATAAGTTGTGTTATCCTAAAATTGTTATAAACCAGAGGTTCATCATGCGAGTCAGGGGAAGGGAGAAACCCAAAAGATTACTGTGAAGAAAATACTCTATGCAAAAAAAACAACATTTGTCATCTTCTTTATGTCCTTAAAGAGTTTACATTTTTTCCCCTAAATAGTGCTGATTCAACCTTATCTTAATTTGTAGCCATTAAACAACTAAATCAAAAATTCAAGCCATTTGTATTGCCCAGCTGAATAAAATATGCAGACTTGTCACAGAGAGTGCTATTATCCATTTGAAAAAGGTCTGGTTAAATTTTCTATATATGAGAATGATAACTGACTCATGAAAATCTCAATTTAAATAGATGTCTAGATACTGGAATTACATTCTTTTGCTAGTTTACTGACTGTGGAAGAACATGACCATCAACATTTTATAGCAGGGTAATGGTGTATGATGATGTGTACTAATATCTCCGCCCAATCAAAACATTAGACAATAAGGGTACTAAAATGTGAAGAATTGAAAAAACAATTCTCATAACTGACTCCATGTGAAAATACACACCTTAGAGAAATCCAATCCAGATATTTGAAAGATCCCTTCTGCACTGTCTCTTGTCTTGTCTCCTGACAATCCTAGAATTCCTTCCAACTGCTCCGAGTACATCAATACGTTGCCTTGGCGATTGAGATAAATGTCAGCTGCCACAACAGTGGTCGTATCAATGACGCACAAAATCAGCTGTGGCCTCAGGCTATAGGGAACTGTCCACACTGATACTGGTACCTCCTCGCCTCGGTCGTCCACACAGTGAAGCTGAGACAATGAGTCAGGACAGGCTAATGAATGGACCATAGGATCTAACGTGAACTATAATATTGTCTAGGGCAGAATTCAAATGTTCTAAACATACATGGCAAATTCAAAGCGGGGTTAAACAAGGGTGCCAATCCATTTTCATGAGAAAGTAGGAAACATTTCTTTCTTACTTTCCTTCTGGTTCACCCAACCAGAAGAAATGTAAAGACAATTTTAGGTGAATTTGTGAAAACCAATCAAAGCATACGTTTAATCTTCTATTCATTCAGGGCTGGCTGGTTAAATTTATATGGTGTCCCTGCACCATCTGAAAATCAATTTTCACATGAGTGTATTACAATTACTTATAAATTTGTTTTTATTTCTAAAGTGCCATGTCATATATACAACAACAAAAAACTACAGATGTCAGTTATATAGAAAGTTATTTATGTTAAAGAGCAAGGTTTCAGAGGTCTTCATTGTTAGGGGATTTATAAGGAAAGCATGCTTTTTTTCCCTACACATTCCAAGAAAAATGATTTATCTCTATTCAAATCTAGTGTAAAAATGCAGGACTTCATAATTTTTCCTTTTCAAGCCTGAGATCATAGAAATACATACACTTTTCTCATTTCTAAAGAGGAATATGCTGATAAGCACATGAAAGAGGGGACAGCTCAATTAGACAAGTGAAGAATACCAGCTTTCCAGAAACAGTCGAATGCTGACCATCTGCCAGGACAAAACTCTGGGGTACCGAGGAACCGAGGTCTTTCAAATCATCTCGAACTTTCAGAAAACGGAACAACCTTTGACCCATGACTTTTTCATGCAGACCAATCAGGAACTGGAAGGACTCATTGACAGAAATGATCTGTGGACAAATATATACAGAAAAAATAATTTTAATACAGACCCTAGTGAAATATTGCCTAAACGACATCCCCTAATCAACATTAGAAAATGTCGAGAAATAAAATTAAGTTTACCTAGAGAACATAGATAAAAAATCTACGCTCCAATAGCTGTTTAATGCAGTGCAAAATCAATGAACTGGTTTGTCTATACAGAAAAATCCGCCTCTGCTTAAATACATGCACGTATCTAAAATATTCATGGTTGAAGTGTTTCTATCACATTTTAACTATTAAAAAAAAAACACAAAAAAAAACGTAAGTATGAGATGTCAATATAGCTAGATAGAGTCTTTTCAAATTGAGATTCTGACAAGGTAGTCTACTAGTATTTAAGAGCTGAATCACATGAATTATTGCTTGTGCCAGTCTAACATTTAGAAGACAGTTGCTAGATTGTAGACAGCATTGGAACTGTGGCACAGAGTTCTATGAACCTCATGTTGGTTCCCTGAACCTCAGTTTTTAATGGACATACCCAACCTCAACTACTGACCTACCCCCTGGTTCAGGTCTCTTAACCTGGACCTTCTGTTAACTCTACGGGAAATAA
Source organism: Peronia verruculata (assembly GCA_038406235.1). Lineage (NCBI taxonomy): Eukaryota > Metazoa > Mollusca > Gastropoda > Systellommatophora > Onchidiidae > Peronia > Peronia verruculata. Next base: position 6,339 of record JBCAUA010742723.1, on the reverse strand, counting down.
TGTTTGGGGCTACACAAGTCCTTCCACATTGGACACTACTGCTGGGAAGCACTGAATGTGTGGGTTTACATTTCTCTGTATTGCATTATCAAGATAACTACCTACAGGAGGTTGAAAGACAAACAGAATCTGTATAGTGTATTGTAGTACTACTACTTACTAGATCAAATATTTTAAGTTTGTTTTTATTGTCCTCAGTGCTCTCCAGTAATAGCATAATAAGTCATTTTCAGCCCTTCTGAGATATTGAGAAAACACTGTTTATAGTGAGGTGCAGGTAATTTGCTGAATTATTAAGTCATTAAGATTCTCCTGAATTATTACATCATAACATTGACACATTTCTATTTGAATGACATTGTCTATCTATACCACAGCTCTCATACTCAGGAATGCCATGAAACATAAGTGCAGTTGGCATAAGTTGACATATATATCACTATTATTGTAGAGTGGTAACACAGGGGTCTTAGCACATGATATACTTAAAAAGGCTCTCTTACCTTGCCATTTCGCTGGGGATCCACAACACAGACAGAGCTGGTGACGCTGTTAAAGAGTACCTCCTGGGCAGTGGGAACCCGACCAATGATATCCGTGGCATCTAGCGCTGACCATAAAGTATCCATGTATCCAACTTCATCTGAATCTTCCTCCACACCTGGAATTTGGTTACAGGAAGAATTTGCAATGCCCAACACACTGACTCTCCTGGCCTTGACCTGCTCATCAAGATGGTCATCAGGAGGAGAGAAACCATAAATGGACCTTCGGTTGCGAGGTGCAGGCTCTGATGTTGTTTCTGTAGCAATCTGGTGCAGATCTGAGTATGTACAGCAGACAATTTCAATTGCATATCAGAAATTGAAATTCACGAGACCTCATAAGACTGAGGGAAAATGAAGAAAATAAAAAAGACTTGAAAGAGAATAACTGAAGTTGGAAATAAAAAGACTGAACAACATTTCTTTTATATCTGACCAATAAAAAAAAAAAAGACCATGGGTGTGAGGAGGTGCGAAATACACGGAAATATATGCTCAAAAGAAACATAAACTCTCTCAAGTAACTTGAAAATCTACACTCTTGTTCAGATTCTGCTGTGTGGGTCTTCATCATTGTCAGAATTTTTGCTGCATGCATGACTTTTCTGTACTTAAGTACTTGTGATTGTTATCAAATACAAATTAAATATAAAGTGAGAGCAGTGATGTATCACTAGATGTACATTTTTGTTAATTCTAACCTGTTACAAGATCCTGAGCTGCCACAGTTACTGTTGGAACATCTTGTGCTTCCCCTCCCTCTGCCCTCTGCCCAGGCTTGACCATCTTAGGAAAAGACTGGTTAGCTTCAAAGGACTCATTGGTTGGTTTCCCAGCTTTAACATTCCTGCTGCTGCCTGGGCTGCTGTAGTAAGCTGCCGGCAAGGATAAGTTCAGATTGACCTTCTCCTGGTTGGCGACATCCAGCAGAGTTCTCCTGCTTAACTCACCACCTTTGCCTTTGTATGTCTTAACCTCTGCTCTCAGACTGCTTTCAACTGCACAGTCCCTGATTTTCTTTTCAGACAAATGTTGGTCTGTGACCTTGTTAGAAGAATTTACGCTGTCTAGGAGATTTACCTTTGATTTCGGCAGTGCTGTTCTGCATGCTAGAGAGTTTGCTGATGGGGCTAAGGCCTTTGGTCTGTTTACTATGTCACTATCCATGTCTTTTCCCAGACCATCCCTACACTGGACATTTTCCACTCTGCTCTTGCTGATTTTCTGCCCATATTTATTATTTTTGTTGAGATCTTGATTTCCTGTTCCCCAATCATTGGTATCTGATTTCAGAGCTGACTGAGTGTCCAGATAGTAATCAGCCAAAATGGCTGGGGCTCCCCATGGAACTGACACAGCAGGTAATACCTCTGATGACACTCCTTTGGTTGAATTTTCTTCATCATCTGCTGACCCATACTGCTGTTCACCTGGTGAAGAAATGACCACACTCGGTACTTGCCTTGGTGAGGTTGATGGACTTTCATTTGTCTCTGAGGATTTTGACCAGTCAGGAGGCACTTGAGTAGAATGTGATGCTGAGAACTGAGGAGTTGAAGATTTATTGCTGGTGTCTGACTCAGATGTGAGCTTCTCTGATGAACTCATAGTTCTCCATCCCTGCCCTTCTGTCTGAATGTCAGGAGTGGGTGAAGTAATGGTCTCTCTTGTGTTACCAAGGCTCTTCTCATCAACCATAAACCTGGGTCTTGATGAAGAAACATTCACAATTTTCAAAATTTCTGTAACTTCAGAATCCTCATTTTCCTTATCATCGGTGAGACTAACAACGCTGGATAGCTTGGACAGTCCAGCCAGTGAGGATTGTCCTAATAGTGCAGATCTTCTGTTTCTCCGGGGTGATTTGTCAAGATTTGACATACATTTTAACCTGGTATCTTGTGAAACAGGCAAAAAGTCTCCTGATTTCAACCCTGTATGCACAATCTCTGGCAATTTCTCTTTCACTTCAGGACATAAATTATGTGTCTGTTCATTGTGACTGTCAGTTAGGGAAAATGACTCTTGGGCTACTTTATCCAGGCTCCTCCTCCGATCACTGCTGCTCACAAGATCAGGTACAGATGTACTGGACATGCCCATTTTGGGCGATAATCTCCTCCTTTTATTGACAAATCTGTCGGCGGAGGAGAAATGTAATGGGCCCAGTCTATCTTCAGGAGTAGATTTATCCCCCTCAGCCTCATCTTGATTATCCTGCTTGGGAGTATGTTGAATGTCTCTCAAGTCATGGGCATCTCTTGCATCTCTGCGTGAATTTTCTCTGCACTCTGTGTGCTCTGTAACTTCAGGATCTTTGTGATCCTGTTTCTCTTTGTCTTTGTTTGTCTTGCCTTGGTCTGAAACTTCCACGTCATCATCACCGACATATCTACAGTTGCTTCTGGTCACACTGCTTCGTTTTCCCTTCTCAGAAGTTTTAAAATCAAATCTTTCCGAGTTCCTCTCCACAGCTTCTATTCTGAGAGAATCAAATTTCTTCTGTGTCTCAATAGTCATATTTTTAGTCATTGCCAAATCACTGCAGTCTTCACTCTTGGTCGCTGTCTGGATTTCTTCCCCATAACAACCCTTAGAACTCACTTCCTCCACCCCATTCCGCCCTGTGACAGCCATACATCGATCGTCTACAGTTTTTGCTTCTGTCATTTCATTGGAAACTGCCTTTATTTCATCACTTAACTCCAGGTCTTCTTCAGTGTCAATTGACATCAATCCAAGAATGTCGTCTTTGGGCTGCCAGGGTCTCCACACTGATGTGGACAATGAACAGTGCAAGTGATTTGAATCTTTCTGCTGGTGGTCATCTAACTGCTCATACTTCCCAAGATCTGAGTCGACTTCCTCGCCCGATGGCTTCAGCTCTCCAGTCAGTGAGGACTCCTCTGTCTCTGTATATCTGGTCAGGGATTTCAGATCTACTGACTGGCTATGAGAAGTGAAAGATGTTTCATTGTTGTGCTTCCTCACCGTGTTGCTATTTGTCTCACCCTTCATGTTCAGTTCCATGAGCTTCTGCCGCAGATCCTGAAGGAATAGTTGGTCAACATAGGATTCCTCAAGGGCAGAGCAGGACGTAGGCATCTCTCTTGTTGAAGTTTGTCTGTACTTTATATCTTTGCTAGATGCCATGGATGTCTGCTCAGAGAAGCTGTTGTGATGCCAAGTCTGTGATACTTTGTCACTGCGTGTTTGACGTTTGTCTCCATGGCTGGCCAAAGCTGACTGATTATTTGGTTCCCTGAAGAAACACTGTCTGCTGTCCAGCTTGTGCGAGTGCTGCCAACTTCTACTTCTGGGTGTAAATTTGTCATGAGTTTCTACTACCACTGATGAATTTTTGTTTGCTGTTGACATAATCTGTTCTGAACTGGCATCTGATTTTTCATTCATTGTGTGGATGTTATTAATCATATTATTGTTTAATTGTGATTTTTTACTGGTCTTATATGCTCCAGCATTCCTACATGGAGAAGATGACAAAATGGGAAGATGAGGAAAAGACTGATGTCTGAGTTTTGGAATATCTGTGTCGAGGAGGCCTGGATTTCTCATTATCTCCTCAGAGTATCTGCGATACTTCTCCACTTCCTCCGCGACTTGAGTTGTTGAGAGCATGGAGAGCACAGGAAAAGATATCATCATTTCAGGCAATAACTGTCTCTGGGCTGAAATTTCAGACAAGTCAAATTGTGACCGTGAGCTTTGTTTGATCTCCTGGGGAGAATTCTTGCTCACATGTTGGCAACAGGGAGAAATATGGGAGCATGAGGTATCACCATTTTGGGGAATCTTAGCTGCTGCTTTGTTATTGTGAGAGTGGACAGGTGTGGAGGACACCTCACCGCTGGGCAAATTCAGTTGTTTCAGTGGGGATTTGTGATGACAACAGGACAGATTGGTATAGCTGGCAGCAAGGTCATCAGCAGTTCTGGTATCAGCATAAAGCTGGCCTGCTGAGTCAATTTTATTGTCGCTTTCACAAGAAATGTGGGAAACTGATTCAAAGGCAAGAGAGTTGTAAACCCCGGAGTCTTTCAGAGAAGCACCTAGCACGGATGCCATCACCTTGCTTTGAGCTTGGGACAGATCTGTCATTCTCCTTGGCTCTATCCTAGCACGGCCTTTTAAATTCTCACTTTGGCCACTACGTCCATCTGAATCTGACGATGTGACACTGAATGAATCTTCCTTGGACTTTGATGATTCTTCTGCTGCAGCTTTGCCTGGACTTGATCTAAATGAACAATTTGAATTTGCTAATGCATAATCTGTCTCCTGCTTTTGTGCAAAACTCTCCTTGTCTCCTTGGCCAGTATCAAAGATCTGGTACACGCAACTGATCTCCTCCAGAGCTTTGGCAATACTGACTTGGGCCAGGGTCTGCTTCCTTGTGCAGAGATCACATGTGCAAGTGTGAGTACTGGCCTGCTGAAAATGAGCCACATCTGTCAAAAGCTCAGTCACATATTTCAGTTTCCATTTTGCAGCTACAGCATCCATTGCCATAGTAGTTGTTATACCCCAGCTTGGGACAACTTCAGTTATATACTTTACTAATGAAATGAAACCAAAACGAGAATCCTGAATGTCAGCTCTATAAGAATAATTTAGTCCTTTTTTTTTTTTTTTAAAGTTATTTTGTAGGAAAGTAATAAAAGAGAAACCTGTAAAAAGAAAAAAAAAAGAACAAATGAACATCGTGATAGGATTTGTTGGCATCTGGAGAAAAAATGAGCTTCTGGGCTGATTCATTGACAGTATCACAGTGTCACTGTCAGTGTTTTTCTTCCAAACTATCTCAATCATATCATCTTTCTGGAGGTTTTAATGAAAAGTGAACCAACCCAGTGAAGTTGAATATACCTCAAATTGACCTGCTCTTTATTGTAATCAATTATTAATTATCATACTGTCTATGATCACAGATTATAAAATAAAATGATACGCCCTTAAGCATACAAATAAATGTCACCTAACACTGGACTAAAATCAACAGCTATTTTGATATTACACAGGAAATTCAATAGGCTCTGTCAATTGAAGTTGATTAAATTTTTTTTCTATCATTTAATGATCTAAAAAGTATCATTCCCTCTCATCTCACCATAATTTTTTTTATGTCCAGTCAAAGATTTTATTAACTTTTCATATTTTGCCCAAATTTCTAAATCCACAAACCAAATTGATCTAGAGGACTGAAGGGTCATTGCTGGGTGGAGGGGGTGTCAAAGGAAGGATGTTCAAGTTTACTTGGTATGAACATCATGGCAAATTGTGAGACAACTTTCAGAGAATGGAGTGGGTGATGTAGTTAGATCTACTGTAATTAAGTTTAAAAACCAATGCCCAAGCCTCAACTAACAAAAATTTTTAAAAAAAAGCAAGATTAGGCACTAGATCTAGAGAGTAGAGGACAAGGTCTAGGCTAGATTTAGATAAGAACTGAATTCCAGTCCATTACTCACAATGAATGTTGGATCACGTTTAGTGATGGATTGGGCATAGATTCTAGATCTCTTGCTACATGATTACTAGACACTAGATAAGATCTAGTTTAGATCTCTAGATCTAGAGCTACGATGCACTATTTTTACCTCCTAATTTAGTAATTAGCCTACTGTCAACAAATCGTAATCAATGCTATGAAGCTTCCTTTATAAAAGACTTAGATCTAGATCTAGATGTCTAGATCTAGATCTATCGTCAGTGCTGCGAAGTCCGCGCCTCCGGTTTTCCCGAACCGTTCTGATCTCGCTAGAGTGCTTAATAC
>JBCAUA010742612.1:0-15074 GCA_038406235.1 Peronia verruculata | reverse complement strand
ATCCATCCATGCACCCAGTTATACAGGTACATCCACCCATGCACCCACATATATAGGTACATCCATCCATGCACCCAGTTATACAGGTACATCCACCCATGCACCCACATATACAGGTACATCCATCCATGCACCCAGTTATACAGGTACATCCACCCATGCACCCACATATATAGGTACATCCATCCATGCACCCACATATACAGGTACATCCACCCATGCACCCACATATACAGGTACATCCACCCGCATATACAGGTACATCCACCCACATATACAGGTACATGCATCCATGCACCCACATATACAGGTACATCCACCCATCCACCCACATTTACAAGTACATCCATCCATCCACCCACATATACAGGTACATCCACCCACATATACAGGAACATGCATCCATGCACCCACATATACAGGTACATCCACCCATGCACCTACATATACAGGTACGATCCACCCATCCACCCACATATACAGGTACATCCACCCACATATATAGGTACATCCATCATGCACTCACTTATACAGATACATGCCCCCACATATCATATACAGGTACATCCACTCACATATACAGATACATCCATCCATCCCACCCACATATATAGGTACACCCATCCACATATACAGGTACATCCACCCACATATACAGGTACATCCACCCACATATACAGGTACATCCATCCATGCACCCACATACACAGGTACATCCACCCATGCACCTACATATACAGGTACATCCACCCATCCACCCACTTATATAGGTACATCCACCCACATATACAGGTGCATCCACCCATCCATCCACATATACAGGTACATCAACCCACATATACAGGTACATCCACCCATTCACCCACATATACAGGTACATCCATCCATGCACCTACATATACAGGTACAGCCACCCACATATAGAGGCACATCCATCCATGCACCCACATATACAGGTACACCCACCCATCCACCCACATATATAGGTACATCCATCCATCCATTGAATCAAGATTCAAATCTGTTGTTCATGCACACACACATGCAGGCAAGCAAGCACACATGCACACACACACACACACCAGAGAAAGCAGATACTCACACATGCAGGCTAACAGTGATGACACACACACACACAGAGAGAGAGAGAGAGAGAGAGAGAGAGTCTCACTGACCAAGATGATTCCAACATACACATAAACATCTCCATCCAACGTAAGCACAGGAGTATGGGGAGATAGATGGCTTTAGTCATGATTCAAAATGTCCATTACTGACACAAAGTCAAGCTCTCCACATTGCACAAAGTCCACACTTCAACTTCTTGGACACACAGACAGCCACAAAGACTGTGTATCAATATATCACATGAATTATAGCAAGACCTCCAGTATAAAAAAAAAAGGTCACATTTATCCACTCTGACATGTAACATACCTGATACACCTAATAGTCTATCTGACATCTCAGTTTTCACTGACCTTGAGAGAAAACATCAGCTTTTGGCTGGTCAGCGTTGACCCTCCTGATGACTTTCTCATAGCAGCGCAGGATGCCGTCGATGTGTCGATGATACTTGACCAGTTTGTCTACCATCTCCACCTCACTCAGACCTTCCGGCTCCACCAAACGTTCCTGGACCTCTGGGTTCCCGGGCCAGTCAAATGTGGTGTGGTACACATCTGCATGGGAACAATCAGGTGCAAGGAGTCAAAACTTCAACAATGGTCAAAGACGACCATTCCTGACAATAATCTGGCTCTAAATCAACTACTGCACTCCTTTTCACATCTCAATCATAGCCAAGGACTGAGAAAAAAGAAGTAAAAGAAGTAGAAGAGGAAGAAGAAGAAAAAAAAAAAAAGGACGAGAAGAAGAAGAAGAAGAGGAAAACAAAGGACAGAGGGTGAAGATGAAGAAGAAAATGACATCATCTCTCAGCACTGCACATCTACTATCATCTCAAACATCAACATTGTCACTTTGTTATATATAACTGCTAATTATCACATCATTTATCTAGTAAAATATTCAGACTGTGGCAGGATTAGTATTGTGTTGGTCCTCTCATATCTCACAGCTGAACAGTCAAAAATGATTCTTTAACCTAGCAACTTTTACAGCTTACCTCCAGTTTTAGTGTCCACACGTTTGCCCACGGCCCTCTCAATCAAAACTGTGTCCGGGGCCTCCAAGACAACTGTAAAAAAAAAAAGTGAATAAGCTATCAATGCTCTAGCTGGCAGATAGTGACAGCTGGCTAAGTCGCAGACTTGCAAGTGACAAAACTAACTTTGAGACCTACAGACTTTACTGGTGATAAACCTAACTCTCAGAGCTACAGACTTGGTTGCTGGCAATTCTAACATCTAACAGATATGGTGAGGACAAAAATCTAATTTCACATTTAGCAACAGCAAATAGATTAGCGGTTTTCTTTATGGAAATATGGTGATACTCTCATTACAAAAAAATATAAAAAAAATACAGGAAATAACTGAATGTGAATAAATAAATGGACAACTCACTCAAATGACTGTTTGCTTGATTAGTTGAATGATTATTTCATTAGTCAAGATGAATAAATCAATATATGAATTAATGGCTGAATGAATGAATGATTCATCAATAGTACATCAACCAATGCTCCAAGAACCATATCCGAATGCCATACTTTTTTTTAAGTATCAACACACTCTTAACTGATCTGTTTGTGGACAGATATTTGTGATATATCTACCCATAGCCACAGCCCACAGATTGACACATGATTCTTTCTGAGTTCTAACAAGTGTTGTCACGGCAACCATAGAAACCAGGAATAAAGTTTCCTCGCCAAGCTGTTCTCACATGCATGCATGGATGCTCCCTTAGATTTTGTAGCTGTTGGGTCACCTATGACCGATGGCAACGAATCTTCTCCACTCCTTCCGCTCTCTGCTTTCCTCAGTGTGTCCTGCAGCTCCATGGCTGTCCATTCTCGGATGTTGTCCTCCTTTCTCGTTTTCTGTCTGCCTCTCCCTTATCTTCCCTGCACAGTGCCTCATAGGCTGAGTTTAGCAGGACCTGAGAAATGGGTGAAATGGCCATACCATTTCAGCTTGCTTTGCTTGACCAAAGATAGAAGGTCAGCGTAAGGCTCGATTACAATTCTTTCCACTTCTTCATTGGTGACATGGTCTCTGTATGAGATGTTAAGCAGTTCACAAAAGCATCCCATCTCAAGAGCTCTTATTCTCTCAGTGCTTTGCTGTCAGGGTCCGGGAGTTGCATGGATATCAAAATATTTATGTCACTGAGGAGAGCATAAACCTGATCTTTGAGTTTAGGGTAATGTTCCTGTTTCTTCAGATATGTTTGAATTTGGTTAGCGCGGCTATGGTCTTGCTATTATGAAGAGTATTTTGGGCTTTGATCCTTCATCTGAAATGACTGATCAAAAGTATTTGAAGCTTGTGACACTCTCGAGATTTTGATCTTTGATCTTGATGTTGTTTGTGAAGTTGTTGTTGGTCCTCTCATATAAATTCCCTTATTTTTGGTATCAACTGACAGTTTATTCAAATACCTATTCAACATAAGAACTATCAAGTTCCTGACATTTCTCCTTTCGATGTACCCAGCGGTAAAAGACAGTGACCAGTGACCGCTTGTTCATTAGTCCTTTTCTCTAAGCCTCTTGAATATGGTCCTTGTACTCAAATGGACAATCTCACAGCATTTCTGTCACCTTGGGGAAGAGGTAGAAGCGCATGGGGTGAGATCGAGTGAATAGGGCGGGTTTTCCAATAATTCCCATCGAGAAGCTCATTCACAACTCTAGACGTGAACAGGCACGTTATCGTGATGCAGGACGACGCCTTCTTCAAGCAAGGCAGATCTTTTATTCCGTATTGCTGGTCTCAGTTTGTCTTTGCGGATGAACCTGTAGTAGTCACCATTGACAGTTATGTCAGGTGGGACTGGCCAGCTCAGTATGATGCCGCTCATATTGAAAAAACTATGTGCATCACCTTTTTCTCTCCTTGTTTTCTGTGGGCTTTCTGTGACCTCGGTGTATCCGAATCAAGACATTGGGCTGATTGTTTTTTCAACTCGGGATCAAATGAGTAGCCAAGTTTCATCTCCAGTGATGATTTTACTGAGAAACTGTAAACCCTCTTGCTCAACGTCAAAAAGTGGTGAACCTCTTAAACAGCGACTTGTTTCTGCTCTGGTGTCAACAAGTGCGGCTTCTACTTTGCGAAGACTTTTTTCTTGCCAAGATCGTTTGTCAATATTCGGTGAACTGTTGCATTGGACAGACCAACTAATTCACTGATTTCCCTGCAAGTTCTTCTGGCATCTTCCTCTGCAACAGTTTTTGTTCTTGCACCACTGGTACCACAAATGACGACAGGTGCCCTACCAAAGAGCTCTTCATCTCTCATGTCAGGTCTCCCAGCTACAACCTCTCTGATTTTTTTCTTACTCTTTGATTTGATGTATCACTATGCCTCATAACCTGGCAAAGATCACCATGTATTTCCACAGCAGACTTATTGAGAAGAGCTGAAAAGTTGATCACAACTCGGACATCGTAGCGTGAGAAGGTTGCAGCAATGTTTTGCTCTACCATTTTCCTCACATTTACCTTGGACAAAGTGCACAAGTATACCTAAAGTGACATGTCACAACTCTATGACACATTCACCAAAGCACTAGAAATTTAGCATTGAGATTTCTTAGATATGACGTCATTACATCTCAAAATTTGGTGGCTTTAGGTTTCATACTTTTGAATTTATAGAAGAGGGAAACTTTGTTCTGAGACAGACCTCGTGCACACTGCCTTCTGTGCGTTCTAAGACAAGACAAGAATTCTCCTGGAAGTTTTTCTCTGTCACTGAGAAATTGGTGAAGATCAGACATTGTCCTTGACCCTGTCAGGTTGCACGAGGTCCCAAAACCTTCAGACATCAATGTCAAGGACAGTTCCATGTTGGTCTCTCTATCTGTTCTGCTCTTCATCCTCCCCACAGCCTTCCCTCTTTGAGGTCAAAATTCAAGATTACTAACCTTGACTGCTATCCTCAATTGGTGGTGTCCCCATGATCTCGCAGTCTGTCTCAGGGATCCCCCCCCCCCCCCCCAAACAGACACAGAGGCTGTGAACAACAGAGTAGATTCTCTCTCTCTCCATCTCTCTTTCTGTCTCTCTCTCTGTGTCTCTCCTTTTGGTTTTCTCTCTCTCTCTCTCTGTTTCACTTTCTCTATCTCTCTCTCTTTCTCTGTCTGTGTGTCACTGTGTATGACTTACTGCAGTGCTTGGGATAAATTCCTTTCTCCTGCAGAGCTAACGCCTGCTCTCTGGTGCGAGGAAATCCCTCCAGCAGCCAGCCTTTCTTCACGCAGTCAAACATCTGTACTCGGTCAGAGATGATCTTCAGCCACATTTCCAGTGGAATTTCCTGTAAAGAGGAGATACCAGTTAGTCTCTCATAGAAAGTTCCAGATCACACTGTGTGGTCTGACCTACATCTGTCTGATCTTGACCTGTCTGTCCCCACAATAATTTGTCAGCCCACATTTAGCATCAAATTAAAATAATATTTTTGGGCGAATCTGTATATTAATCTCTTTCTCTGCCTGCCTGCCTGCCTGCCCATCTATGTGTGTGTACATAAAATATATAAGATGGGCCAGAAGCAGGCTAACACTTTGTAGGTAGGCACTCTACATGTTTTAAACATTTTGTTACAATTTAATTTCAATTCACAATTGAATTCGTTTAAAACTTTATTTACATTTAATAAAGTTGTTTGTTTTTCTTAAGCCTTTCAATCCAAAAAAAGTAGGATTATCTCAACTTTTAGAGACTGCCAATTTTTGCTGAGAAATTTTGTGGGCAGAAATTTGGAAATTGGAAATTTTGCCCGGACAGTGGCACAAAGCCTACTCTTCCATCGATTTTGAACTGCCATGGGTTCTTTAATGTGTGTGACATATACACGAGACCTTCGAAATATACTCGCCCTTATCTAGATGATAAGCTTCCCTACCCATGGAAAGCCAGGGGACTATTAAGTCACTGAAAAAATGCGGGTTACGATCTTCGTGCCCTTCCATCAGCCGATGCAGGACCCGTGAGTCGATCCCTGCCTGTTTTCTGTATGAGCAGACGCCATACTATAGAGCCAATGCATCCCCCCTATAATAAAGTTTAATTTTGTAAATGCTCAAAATAATTTTGAATTAGTTCAGCTGAATCACTTGGCAAATTTTGACCTAAGGCATGACACAAATAGCTAAACAAATGCTAGTCTACTTAAGCCCCAGTCTGTACTGTGTACTGGACATATATATGTATATATACATCTATTATATCAAACAATTGTCATGGAGGGAATGGAAGGGATTATCTAGGGTGCAGGAATGACAAATCTACCTGTCAGTTGACTCCCTTGTCTGCCGCAGACATAAAATGTGCATGTCTGTCTTGTCTTCTCCCAGTCTGCCCCACACCCTAAAAATTTCATAGTTTTGATAAAGGAGGGGGGGGGGTCCTCACAACATCAGTGATATCTCACCCCATACCAAGGACAACAGGATTCTAAAGTTGAGATGTTTTGAAATGTGTAATACATGCAAACCCATGATCACTGTCAATATGATCTACTCTTTGTGATTTTACATCTCCATCTACAGATTCAAATCATTTTACACCTTAAAAGAGGTGACACTTTTAAAATTGTAAAATTTTGAACGCACAGCTTTTCATTTGAAATGGGCTGCAAGATTTCCTGGGTTCTTTATCGATCCAGAACTATGCACGAACAAACATACAGAGAGTGAAAGATGGTGCCAGCAGACAGACAGGACAAGTAATTGAAATAATATTTATGAGACCATCTCTCAAAGATTATAACATTCAAATTTCTCAAGTGTCAGCCAAATCTGACAGAGAAGTGAGTCCTCTTTCCCAACAAGTATTTCATTGATTGAAAGAATCAAACGGTCATAATCAAACGGGACATCGTTGTGTGTCAGCCCTATAACTTCCCTTTGCCAGGCTAAAGAGATGTTAAACCAGCAAATGTAAAGATGAAAAAAAAAAATCACTTCTGCACCCTTTGTTTGAAACACGCACCATGAAAAATTTTTAAAAATTATGGTATAAAGAAAATGCTTTCTTCGTGCTGTTGTAATTTGATCAAATTTATGGATGGTCAGTCTTTTAAATGAAATGAAGCAAAGGGATTTCTTTTTTCTCTATGCCTCTTGTTCAAGTCATCTTTTGTCTGGTAAAGGAAAGTAATGAAACTGGACATAACAATCTTCTATTCTGTCAGTCAAATGTGTGTGAACCACAAAGTTTGTCTTCTTGTAATCAATCATGTGTGAGCCACAAATTTTATCTTCTACCATTCGACTATTTCACTTTTGTCCTCGACATGTCTTCACCCTGTATTTGTGTCCAGCACAAACACTGAACAGACCTTTTCCGTCTGTCTATTCACCATCTCACTACTTACATCTATGGCATTGGTTTGCACATACTGCTTGGCCACATCTCGGATGGCCATGTCTGCTTCCTCTATCAGGTTTTGAATGGTCAGGTGAGCACAGCGCAATTTATTGGAGACCATCTTGCCAATTGATCTCTTGCCAGAAGCCGCAGGTCCCAGGACAACAATCTGGGGAACTTTGGTGGAGAAATCAACGAGCATAAATAATAAATCAGAAATTATACAGCGCTTTGAAAGAATTTTGTCAAACGAACTTGTAGTAAAACGTGTACCAGTATGTGTATATAGTACAAGATAGACAGAGATAATTTCTTTCCCTCTTTTCCTGTCAATGCACCGTATGGTGCTATAAGAAAATAACACTTGCAGGGAAACTATATAATTTCATTTTGCTGCTTCAAGCCGTACAATGAATATTTTTTGAAAACTGATTGATGATTATTTATAGCTCATCATGACATGATCTAACTGCCCAGTAGTGCAATCTATGAAATGTCAGCTATCCGTTTTCTTCTATCAATGTCACTCATATGACGTCTGACTTCAGCTTCTGTGTGCATCTACATTTCCAAAATCTACGGATGGTTCTGGTTTTGCAACCAACTAGTGCCACTTGATTCTTTAAGTAAGAGAGTGGAAGGTCATGGGAAGGGGTGGGGGAGGAGAAGGGGGGAAGAAATCAGAATGTAGGTGCATATTTTTGTCAGCTTTCCTTTTCTGTTGCATCAATCAATTTTTAGAAAACTTTTTTTGGTTTCAACTGGTCCAGCCATACATACTCACTCCTTCAACAGTTTGTTTTTGCTTGTGCTTTAGTACAGAAAGGGAATAATTCTCTGTCCTTAAACCCACAAAAGTAAAGTCATGAAAAGTTGACATCATGCAAATCTGAAACGTCCAGTTTTTTGTTGTTTTTTTTTGCCTGCTATTTTGGCGAGATTCAGTTACTGGGCTTATAGCTCTAACAATGCCACGATCCCACTTTTAGAAAAACTGTCACATTGTGACTGCCAGGTGTTGTGAGACAGTTATATCAGTAATTCTGCAAAGTTAAAAATACAGGACTGTGGACTAAACACCTTGAATTAACCACTTTACTGCTACACCAATTTTGCAGTCCTGTGTTAAGCACTGGGAATATGCTCAGTCTTGACACTACTAACCCCACCCGCTCTCAGTCCCACCCATTGTGAAGTGGGCCAAATGACATCATCCTCTATTTTCCCCGCAGGCAGTCAGAAGCACCGACTGTCATTCAGTGCTAGTAATTATTACATAAACAAGCAGAGTATACTGGATTCTCATCATTAAATTTTGAACATCTGTCAATCATCTGCTTGCAATTTCTATCAACAAACATGAAACGCTTCTCAGTGGTTGTCGCATTAGATTAAAGGGATAATCGGTTTGGTTGGCTGTGAGCTGGCACACGAGAGGCTGGAAGGATGGATGTTCTGGCAATGAAAACATCACCTGCTTCCTGCATTTGTATAAAAGTTTTCTCACCGCTCTAGGAAGCCAAATCTTTACAAATGTCTCACAAAATTTTCCACACCTTAGAGAAGGGCATGAACTCCAAACATAATATGATTTTTCTCCTAGGTTATCTTGACATTTTGTTTTTCTCTCTTGACATTGCAAGAGGTGGAGTTTGTGAAACTGTCCTGGCTTTCAGATTATTGACAGGAAAATCTGGCAAACATTTGGAGAAAGCACAATACAACTTGAATGTTAATCTGGCTCAAAGGTGAATAAATACAAATGTCTCGCATCCAGTCAATATGAGATTTATGTCGATTTTTCACCATATCGCTGGTGGATTGATGAAACCTCGTAACCCACAAATTTTTCGAAAAACGTTTTTTTGGCTTAATGTCTTCTCCCATGTCTTCTTCACATTGTGTCAAAAGCAGGAATTAAAATTCGAGATGGAAACTATTAAAAATACATAATAAAAAAACCTCGTATGTTTGCCACCATGATATCTTGGCGTGATGAAACCTCGCAACCCTCACCTGGTGCGCTGATCTGCTGTTGTGTGGTTTCATCACTCCCAGTTTGAGAGAGGGGGATGCTGATAACGAGGTTTTAGGTAAGCCTTCTTATATGAATGGCTTAATTTGAAGCGCATGTGATCGACATTGCTTGGTGCATTTTATATTCTAACCGAAAAAGAAATGAATTTTATTTATTTATTTATTTATTCACTTATTACTCCATCCATCCATTTGTTCATTCATTTTTCTTTGTCAGATTATATTTATAGGTGAGGAAATGAGTTGTGCAAGCTACAAGTTATGTAACCATTGAACACAGATATATTTACCAATATCTAAATTGAGGCAACAGTCGCTCATTCAAACTAGCAAGTGACAATGACTATTTGATCATCAACGGAGGGCAACCAATCGAGTGACTCCTTACTGAGTTTAGGTGACAGACGCACTCTCCAGGCGACAATTTACAATCACCATATTGGTCATGTCACCAAAAAAGAGGTGGCAGAAGTACACACATCTCTTCAAACAATATAACGATCTACCCCGAATATCCAAATGTGCCGTGGGCGCCGTCCTCACGAGAGGGGTGTGAAGCGCGACATTGTAATTGCTTGGTCAGGCGTGATCAAAGGTAGCAGCGGACTTCATAGTGACAATGTTTAGTTTTCCAAACCAGGGGCAAACTTCAAAGTTACGCAATTCGAGAGTAAGGCTAATACATTCTCATAGACAGCAGCTAGCTACCATTATTGGAGGGGGTGGCCATGGCTATGTGGTTGGCGTCTGCTCCGACGTGAAAACAACTCAAGTCGGTGAGGTTGTCAGTTCGACTCATGGGTCCTCCAACTGAGGGATGGAAGGACACGAAGATCTGCATTTTTTCAGTGACTGAACAATCCCCTGGCTTCGTCTGGGTAGGAAAACCCCATGTCTAGTCTTCTCGAAAATGAGCGAATATATTTCGGAGGTTCCGTGTGTACGTCTCGCGCATTGAAGACCTTGACAGTTACAAATCGATGAAGAGTAGGCGGAGTGCCGCTGTCAGTGCACAATTTCCACATCATAAATCTCTGCCCACAAAAACTCCAAGCAAAAATAGGCAGTCACTTTAATCTGAGATAATCCTACTTTCTAATGTTTGAAAGATATAAGATAAACAACAATCTGGGAAATCTGTTCAACGAAGCAGATGGTCACATACACAATAGTGTTATGTTATTTTTTGACCACGGTTGCGGACAGCTGAGATAACCACCACTACAGAAGGTTGAAAAGCTTATAAAAACCATAACCATAAATCTGTTCAAGAACGTTGACCGATCAAGATTTCAAGTCTCCAGGAAAGTTTTATGACAAGGAGGACAAGAACAGACTTATTTTACATTGCAATTCAAACTTGTTCAGCTTTTAAACTGTCGTCAACAAAATATTAATAGTTAATTCAGTGCATTTTAGTATACATGCGCGTGTAAATGGGTGTATGTATGACTATGTTTATGTGTGTGTACTTGTTGTTTTGCTGTTTGTAGGAGTATACGCCGCCTGCAACCCTAAGTCATAAACGTAGAACACACTATATAAACATATTATAAGGGTATACCACAAAATGAATTTTAGTAAGAGTTCGTTTTTAATTTTTGCCTGAACGGCGGCCTGGCAGGCCTATCCTTATAGGCACAACTCAAATTTTTCACACCTATTCGAGAAGACTAGATCTTACTTATTGTGCCGTAAGATCGAGGGCTATGGGAAAGTTCTCCATGGTAGGAAAAATGCCATCTATGTAGGCGTGCATACATGTTTACATGGATGGATGGATGGATGGATGGATGAGGATGGATGGGTGTGATATCTGTATGTATAATGTATGTATGTATGTATTTATGTATGTATGTATGTATGTATGTATGTATGTATGTATGTATGTATGTATGTGTATGCATGCATATATGTATGTATGTATGTATGTATGTATGTATGTATGTATGTATGTATGTATGTATGAATGTATGTAATGGATGTATGTATGTATGTATGTATGTATGTATGCATGTATGTATGTATGTATGTATTTATGTATGTATGTATGTGTGTGTGTGTATGTGTGTGTGTGTGTTTTTGTGTGTGTGTGTGTGTGTGTGTGTGTGTGCATTGATATTTCTATGTGATACAGTGTGCTTAAGAAGAAGGCCTAGCTAGAGAACCGTGCAGATTGGCCTCTGATATTATTTTGCGCTGCCGATATTCTATGGTTTCTTCAAAAACGTGATTTTGACGGATTATACCTTTCACTTTCATTCCTAAAAACGATAGGTACGGCGGCTTCCTGTCGGGAAAAAGTAAGTAAGAAAATAATATATGATGATTATATAAGAAACCAGAATTAAATTGAGATTCCATATTAATTTTCTTCAAGTATTCTTATATAGGCCAAAATGTATGGTGGAGTTTGTGAATTTAGCTGTCACTAACTGGCATATTATTCTTATTTTCTTATTTAAATGACATGTTCTGTTACTTTTCTAAACGTATTCACTAACGTTACTAAAGATATAGTGTGTGCCAAGAGTTATTTTAAGTGAAGAGGTCGTATACTTTAACACTTCCTAATTAGGAGGATAAAAGACATATTTAGGGGTGGATTTGTCTTGGTTACTGTGTGTAAACATGGCATTGAATTAAGTGTGATACAGAGAGAACCGATTCTTTAAGGGCTCTAATTAAGACCAGAATAGAGGATAATTATTCTCTGGCCTAGTTTCTGTCAGGCATCAAAGGAGAGAGTGTTTTAATTGAAGTGCTCAATCAAGAGTTCCACCTCCCGAAGTATATCAAGGGAAGATACAACATTTCATTGGGGCCAATTCATGTTGAAATCTGATACCCCCTCCCCCCACCACCACCACTGAATTTAAATTTGAGCGTGTCTTCATCAAAACTGATCGAAGGAAAAACAAAGGCACACGATTATAAATAATAGCCTAAATGCAATTTCCAATGAATCATTTTTGGAAGACTAGGCTATGTGCCGCCGACTGGGCAAAATTTCCAAATTTCAAATTCTACCCACAATAATGTATCAGCAAAAAACAGGCAATTTCTTAAAAAAGCCAAATAAATCCTTCTTTCTTAAGATTGAAAGGCTTAAGAACAACAACCAAAAAAAAAAAAAAAGGAATCATTTTGTATTATGAGAAAAGAAAGCAAATTTTCGGTCAATCTGAATCTGGAATCTTAGTGTCCTTACTGTATCTCGAACTAAAGCGATGATACCAAACACTCCAGATTATGAGCCTTATATATAGCGCCATGAGATTGTGCACTGTAGAAACAGTGTTGTCGTGCTGTGTCGTGGAGTGGGGAGCAGCTGGACTCGCACTGTGCTTAATCGCGACATCAGTGGGTAAGGTAAACAAATGCGTGTTTACTGGAAAGAGAGACGAGTTAATGGCTGACATTATCGGCCTTGTTGCTTTGATTTCTAGCCGACTTCACAATCGGTCTGTCTCTCTGAGGTGCCCTATATACTCTATCAGTTATAAACATGAAATGTATCCCTCGATCTCTCACCTCCCCCCTCCCCCTCAAACAGACACACCTATCTTTCTCTCTCTCTCTCTCTCTCTCTCTTTGTGCAATTAATTGTGTGCAACTAGGACGGCCAACTCAGAGGTGTTTATCTCAGTACATTCTAGTAAATGAGAGTTCTTTGTTTTGTTTGTTTTCACTCCAAAAGATTATTGATTTTGGAAAGTAATAAATACATTGCAGTAGAGCCAAAACTAATGAAATAAAAATCTCAGAAAAAATACATTTCAGGCAAAATGCATAAACGAGGCTCAAAATTTCTTAGCATTCTTCTTCTTCTTTTTTTTTTTTTTCTTTGTCTAGCATAATAGAATAGGTAGGTCATGAATAAAAAGTGACAAACATAATAACAAATAAACAACAACAGCAACAAAAACTGACGGCAATGTTCAATGCCAAACCAGACAATATATTATGGAATAGTATCAGAAGCCCTCGGATATATTATTAACACTATGTCCTTACAGAACCATTTGGCAGAAAATCAGCAATGTTACACTTCCACATCCGCGGTGTGACTGACAGATAGCTACAGGTCACAAATACCGAAACGCTAACACAAGCCCTAACTCACCGGCCCTCCAATTCTCTACATGGATTATAAAATGCAATCTGTCTTCTTTCTTGAGAAATGTTTGTAATCGTGTTTATTCTCAGTTTTGTGGTTTTCATTCTTTCTTTCCCTCTTTCTTTATTTCCTTTTTCTTCCTTTCTTTTCTTCTTTCTTTCTTTCTTCCTTTCTTTCTTTCTTCTTTCTCTTTTTCTTTCTTTCTTTCTGTCTGTGTATTTCCGTGCGCATGTGCGTGTCTTAATCCTTTAATTCGCTTTCCACACATATTATATGATGCTAATTACTATCACATTGTTTTAACCTATAAGACTTTATTGATGTCATGGTTTAACTCTAGCTAGTTATCATCGGAGAGGAAAATGCTAGACCAACTGAATTCTCTTTTTTGTAGAGAACGAATAGCCCTTGATATGCTCTGATTGTTCAAACATTTTCTGACAGTCGTATACATTATAACAGCCTGTACTGTTTACTTGTTTGTTGGGACATAACGGCACATCAGCACAACAGGATGTAAAAGACCCAGAAGCTAATGGATAATGGAGCAGAACTGATTGATTATTCAATTTTTTTAGATCTTCACGCAGAAGGTAGCTAAAGTTCTTAAGTTTAATTTTATTTTTATATAGATATAAATTTCAGACATGACTTGTGGCGTGGAAGCAAAATAGACGTCTTAGTCCACTGCCTGCTTCATACGTATATAATCTAACACTGACATCCAACCAATGTCTTCACCCAGTCATGCGGATAGATAGACAAACAGACAGACAGACAGACAGACAGACGGCCCGGCAGGAAGACAGAAAGACAGACAGACAGACAGACAGACATACATATATATACAGCGTGATTCAATGATTGATTGATTGAGTAAGTGATTAATTGATTGACTGACTGATTCATTAGTTGATCCATTGAAGATAGAGAGAGAGAGAGAGAGAAAGATAATGTGACCATTGCCAATATTACGTCTCATGTCACTGTCACTTTTATTTAAACCCACATCTCTATATCTCTCAGCAACAGATGGCGGAGATCCTGACATCTAACCCAAATGCTAGTAAAAACGAGTCTGGTGGCCTCAATGTCTGGTTTTCCACTTTTTCTAAATCTGCGTGAGATTACGATTACTATCATTTTCCAGTCAGTGTCGTCTGGAGTAGTACCAAGG
The DNA here is from genome assembly GCA_038406235.1 of Peronia verruculata. Taxonomy (NCBI): domain Eukaryota; kingdom Metazoa; phylum Mollusca; class Gastropoda; order Systellommatophora; family Onchidiidae; genus Peronia; species Peronia verruculata. Next base: position 233 of record JBCAUA010742612.1, on the reverse strand, counting down.
CTGGTAATGGTTGGCCTCCCAACCCGTGAGGTCTCACAATAATGTTATAGTATCCTGTGTATATGGTTGTGTATGTGTGTGTGTGTGTATTTGTGTGTGTATGTGTGTGTGCGTTGAATTTCAGTTAGGATCTGCAGGCTATGAGAAAACATGTACTAGATAGATAGATAGATAGATAGATAGATAGATAGATAGATAGATAGATAGATAGATAGACAGACAGACAGACAGAC
>JBCAUA010742502.1:0-15076 GCA_038406235.1 Peronia verruculata | reverse complement strand
CATCACAAAGCAAAGGCGAAACAATTTTGTGTTGGCTCGCACATGGGAGCGTCTGTTCTCAGTTGGGGGTGGCAGTGGTGGGGGGAGGGGATGGGGGGGGGGTTGCCTCCCCTCCCGACTAACTGGATAAAATAACTTTTTTACGCACGAACAGAGAGAAAGGGAGGCGTCAATAGGCCCAGATAGACCCTAGGGTCTAGCTGCACCAGTAGGCCCAAATAGCCGGCGCCATAAAATAAATCGCCGTTTTTGAGAAAAATGACAATTTTGTTCTCCAGTAGTTAGTAATTTAGCATTAAGAACTAGAATTTTCTGGAGACTTTCGGGAACGATAAGTCTTGTTTGCTGAAAAAGAAAGTTCTTACCAAACAGCTCTATCACCATTCCCAGTATTGAGGGGTATAACTCTAAATTTTCAAAAAATGCGTTTGTCACGTTTTGCCCTGAAACCGTTCATTTGTAAAAATTGAAAAAAAGGAGGGGGGGGGTTGGGTATGCAGGGAACGGCGGGAGGGAAAGTGGCTCTTAAATAGTGAGAGAGTAATAAAATATGTGTATAAGAGAAAGGAGAGAGAGAGAGAGAGAGAGAGGGAGAGAGAGAATGAGAGAGAGGGAAAGAGAGAGGGAGAGAGAGAGAGGGAGAGAGAGAGGGAGAGAGAGAGAGAGGGAGAGAGAGTGGAGAAAGATAAATTTGCCTTATTTTTTGCATAGCTATCTTGACATTTAGACCGAAAAAAAAAAATAATAATAATAGTAAATAAATATGAAATATCAGATGACATCTTCCATGTGGGCTTAGCTTTTCTTTGATTTTGAAACTGGAAGGTCAGGTGGTGAAGATCTCATTTATGACATTTTGCGATCATCTCCAGACGTTAAAGCTAATCTGTTGTCTTACATTCTGCAGACTAAACATGGCCGCCATTTTATCGCTTGAGATGTCCTATAACATGACGTTCAAAGTATCGAGGAATCAACGTAGTTAAAGAATACTCCCGATACTTTGCTAGTGAATCGTTTTTCGATTCCTTTCCTTTCCTGTCCAATGCCATAACCTGTTGAGGTGGTTGAGGCACCGTCATAGTTTTCGAGGTAACCTCCACCAGGAGGTTGATAGATGTACATAGACCGTACCATTTATAGACTTTGCAACGACCTTCCTCCATTTCTACTGTCCTTGCTGTTTGCGAGTCAGTGGAGTCCAGGCCTGTCCATTTCTTGATGTTTCTTACTGTAAACAATCATGGATATTATGGATGCTGGATACATGCAAGTATGTGTTGTGAGCGTACGTGTGGAGATATTGCGTCATCAAAAGTGTTGAGATACTCTCTAAGCATTCTGTGCCGTATGATTTTTAGTCGGACCTTGTGTATGTGAAGTACGTCACGATTTTATGTAGCGATAGATTTATTTGTTGTTAGGTCTATCTAGAAGTATGTAGTGAAGACTAGTCATTCCGAGAGTGTTACAGAGAGAGAGAGAGAGACAGAGAGAGGAGAGAGAGAGAGAGGAGAGAGAGAGAGGAGAGAGAGAGAGGAGAGAGAGAGAGGAGAGAGAGAGGAGAGAGAGAGAGGAGAGAGAGAGTTCCAGACGGGCTAGCATCTATACAATAGACTCATCCAGAGAGTGAATGCCATGCAGTAAGAAAGTAGAGAGCAGAGAGAGCTGTGAGCATCGGAGTTAGACAGCTGCCCTGAAGTTTGTATTGTTATCAAGCACCCGCAATAAATTCTGCATCATTTCGACGTTGAGGATTCCTGTTCTTATTTCTTCATCTCTGTGTGCGTCTCACCCGTATCCACCACCTGATCACCACTTACATCCATCATATCCAGAAAGTTCGTGACTAAGGTTCAGGATTTACAACATAATACTGGCTTCGAGCCTGACAGTTTTGGAAGCTTCCACGAGATGGATGCACTTCCAATAGAGTTTATGATCCAGCGGATAAACTTTTCCCCCAATGAAGTTTCCCAATGTTTGCTGGACAAGCAAAGCTATGAATTAACAAGTCCAGTCCATTAAAAGCAAACAAACATGCAAAGAAATAAACAAACAAACGTATAATGTATTGCCTTTCAAAGTTGAGTTTCGAATTTCCGGGTGGGTGTGACATGATCTAGTAATACTGCACACACACACACCTTTGCATCCCTCCGCTGCACACACACACACCTTTGCATCCCTCCGCTGCACACACACACACCTTTGCATCCCTCCCCCTCCCTGCACCCTGCCCCTAACAGGAGAACTAACTCCGGTGGTCAACAGAAGGGACTCACCTTTTTCTCACTGTCACTGGCTGGGTGTGGCTGGACCTCCCCTCTCCCCCCCCCCCCCAGAGATATATTCTGTAATATCATATTCTACCAGGTTGGGACTCAAGAACACACGTACACACGGACACACAAATACACACATACAAACAAATACAGGCCAAGAGACGTACAGGAATAAAAGCAAATAAACGTAACAGACACACAAACACACACACAAACAATTGCTCACACACACACACACACACATGCGCACACATACACTCACATACGTTGATGCATACCCACATATACTCACACACGCTAACACAATCCCTACAACAATGGAATAGCCAAAATGAAGTCGGTGGAAGCTGCTGGAAAAATCTGCTGGTCACCAAAGTGTACTTAGTTACTTCCTTGTGCTCCATCAGACTGTGGGCGATACCCATACAAATAGCCATGTTTGTACAAGAACAACACTGGCACTTATAGTGACCACATCAAGAGAGGGCAGCTGGGACAGGGTGGACGGACGGACGATCGGACAAATGAGCGGACAGATACCAATGTTGATCAGATACCCGAGTGGCCCAGTTCCGACGACCAGACAGTCAGGTGGAACTCGGCCAAGAAATTACCAGTGAAGTGGGCCATATGTAGTTGGTGGAATCGAACACAGACAGTCAGAATGGCAGACAAACAGACAGACAGAGACAGAGTGTCAGACGAAGAGACTGGCCAATATACAGACAGAGTGACAGATAGACAGACAAACACAGGCAGATAGAAAGAAAGACAGATGGTGTGGGCTGACAGACAGATGGACAGACAAAGAGACAGATAGCAAGGTAGGCAGATCGACAATCAGAAAGACAGACAGACGGACAGGCAAAACGACTGGCAGTCAAACAAATACAGATGACTGGACAGACAGACAGACAGACATACACACATACACACAGACTGACAGGTGAACAGAAAGAGGGACAGACTGACAGAAAAGAAAAAAAAAAGAAAAAGAATAAGTCCCAACTCAAAACCCAAATTCCATCCGGGTCTCGGGCTTGCTATGAGTAGAAGGACTTGAAGTGTTGTAAAATGCCAGGCACTTGTAATTGCGAATCCTAGGCTAAAAAAAAGGTAGACCAGATCTATTTTTGTCCCAAACATTTGGCTCAATTCTGGCAACACATTTGTCCACAGCCAGTCTGGGTAAACAAAAACAGACTGAAAATAATAATAAAAATAATAATTAAAAAAAAAAAAAACAGAACAACAAAAACAAGAAAAGCCCCCCTCTCCCCTCCCACTCACACACACATATCCAGAGGAAGAAGGAGAGAGACAGTGTTTGTTTATTTGTTTGTTTGTGTTGGGGTTTAACGACACATCAGCACGATCACGGCTACATTGTACCAAATATGGTAAGATATGTTTTATACGTCCAGAAGAAGAGAGGAAAGAGAGCGGGACAGATGACAGGAGCAAGGAGAGGAGAGAAGAGATGTCACCATGGAGGATGGCATTCTATAGGAGAAAGCCCAACGATGACGGACTTTCACCGCCTGCAGGTGGGAGCAAAAAACTTACGTATATACCCCAGGCCCCAGAGGGGGAAGAGAGAGAGAGGGGGGGGGGGGGAAGAGACCAGCATCCTTAGCCAGCTGTCTATCCAGTGTCTGAGATCTCGGGTTTTGGCCAACAGATCCTCAATGTTTGGTGAGCTAGGTCGGCCACCGCCCCGCCAACTCTAAGCTCAGTTGAAACAAAACAAAACAAAAAAACGCCTTCCCAATGAAAATCCCGTTTCGCACAAAATAACAAATACGCCCCTTTTCTCTTTGTATTCTCTGTGCACATAATGGGAGTAAAAAGTCAACAGACAAGTTTGTACACAATCAAACCATACCATAGATTGTCCTCCACCATAGATTGTCCTCCACCACAGATACGGGTTGTACTCAGGGCTGACGTCTACAGCCCGACATTTGCTCCAAGTCCCCAAGGCTGGCAATGCCAACAACATCCACCCCAACCCCTACTCCCTTCATCCTGGTCCATTCACTCACTCACTCTCACTCCCTCACTCATTCAGTCATCCACTCACACACTCAGTCACTCACTCACACACTCACTCACTCACACACTCTCTCACTCACTCATTCTCACACACACACACAATCACTCACCACTCATTTACTCACTCACTCACTGGAGCACTCATTCGCTCACTCATACACTCACTCACACATTCATTCACTCAGTCACTCACTCACTCACACACAAACTCATTTACTCACACTCATTCACTCACTCACTCATTCTCCCACTCACTCACTCACAAACTCACTCCCTCACTTATTCACTCACTCCCTCACTCACTCATTCACACACACACACACGCACACACACACCCGAGAGCAGGACCAAGGACAGATCACTCACCGTGGAGACTGTACTGACCAGTCCAGAAATCTTCAGCCCGGTGTCCTGGAGCACGCGCATGGCTGTTCCTTTCAACTCCTGCACCATACCACAACCACCACCACTCACCCGCAGACCGATCAGTCAGTGACCGCAAGCTTGACCACTGTCGTAGGCAAACACCAGTCCAGCACCTGTGAGTTTGACCAGAGAGCCAGACACGGACACTGGCTATTTCTTCCAGGACGGGTGAGCTCTACTGGTTAGGTGCTCACTCTGACTTCGACATCAGACGGTGAAAATGTGATCTCCCACATGTCCCCTTACACACAAATAACTCACTGTGCTACAAGCTTTTCATATGTCTGTGTGCTCAACTGTTATTGAAGTGTTAGTACACACCACTGGCTGGAGACAAGACCTTTCACAGGGTCCATACAGTAACACAGATGTGTCGCCTTCTATAGTACAAACAATACCACATCAAATTACACATCTATAGCCCGGGTATTCAGTGATAACACACTTACAATGGACAGCAACACTTCAAGTTTACTAGATAGTTTCCTCCGACAAACAACACAGCACATCACCCGCTGGCAGACTGTGATGTAACTGCTGCCAAGTCCAAGTGATATGGCGAGTTCACCGGACTATCTCATACAAGACTTGAATTCCCACAAACAACCTAGACTAGATGATGAGCAGAATGTTAAGCTCTTTGCTCGCTGGCTCTCACAGCCACGTGCTGCAGTGGTCTAGTTCAAGAGGAGATTACAAATGTACTCACCACTAACACACTGAAGTCAACACTTCATAACAGTACAACTCGACACTGACAATTCTAGCCTCAGTCCACGGAACAGGCGTTACACGACCTAGCGCTCACATTTTTCACAGGAGAAAAGTAAAAACACTCTTCCACTTTCTTTTTCCTGGGACGAAGACATTTCAGTTGGTGTCAGCTCCGGCTTTCTCGGAAATCAAATATTTAGTATCTGATGGCCTAACAACGTGTCAACCCTTGTGATCTCTGAAATAAACACACACCTGTTGGCCAACTAGCGTGCTAATTATGATGTCGGAGGTAAACACATGTCAGGCGATCTAACAACAACGTGTCAGTAGTGAGTGACTATCGGGCCATAAACACATGTCAGTTAAAGAGCCCCCTGATCTGCTCATACACCGCCTGGATCAAGTTCGTCACTCTTCAATATTCATGAGCATTTTGTCCTCTCCCCCCCCCCCCTCCCCCCTTTCTGCTGGCTGACACCTGGCTCATCTTTCAGTGAGAGCACACACACACACACACACACACCACACCTCTGAGTGTGTGGAACCCCAGCAGACCGTGGACATTACACACTGACACACCAGCACACTCACCACTCATCCCCCCCCCCCACACACACACAGGCACAACCACCTATTCGTCGAATTTTTGAATTCATTTCAAAGGTGAAGGCCATCTTTTTATATTTCCCCCACTTTTCTCGTTTACGCGTGTTTTACAAGTTTCTGCGTTCACTTGACCCAAGCCATAACATACTGTAGGCTTCAGTCACTGTGACGTTGGACATAATGAGGTTTTACACTGAGCTTCACGTACTTGTTGTGTACACTGAGCTCCCTCCACTCCTCAGGCCAGTCCTGTTTCAAAACTAGCAAACCAAATTTGGCTTCAACTCTCACTTTCTTCATCCGGATTGTCATATTGGTGTCTCTGCACATGCTGGTGCTTTATTGTAAGTTGTTGATGCCGTTATTGTTGCTGATGTGTTGTTATGTTGTTGTTGTTGTTGTTGTTGTTGATGATGATGATGATGACATTTTATATAGCTTTTTATGTGTATGTATGTTTTTGTTCGGGACCACATGCAATTTCTACTCAGTTCTCTCCTTCCTTCCTTCCTTCCTTCCTGGCATCCTTCATTCCTTCCTTCCTTCCTACTTTGTCCGTCTTTCTCTTTCTTTCTTCATTTTTGGCTTTCTTCTCTCGTACTTTCACCCCTCTGTCTGTCTTTCTCTCCTATCCTCCCTCCGACATGCTGTGAATTCATGAGCCAGAGTAAGATGTTCCGCTCCACGAGATCCCACAACCTGGTGCATTCTGTGGGCCACCTAGCTCACCGCCAGATGTCGCAGTGTTTGGTGCTGAACTTGGTCCCCTCCGCTCACATTCACTGACACAGGACAGGAACATTTGCATACACAGCTGACGGTGTCGTGCCCTGCAGGTCCAAGCTCTCTGATCTGAAATACAACTGGCACCCATCGCTGATTCCGCATCCAACAGACTGCCTTTCTTTCTTTCTAGATGCAAGTTGGCGGGCACAAAGGCAAAGCTCGCGATCTAACCTCTCTGTGCTTTTGAGAAACTGAAGTTTGCTGACTTTGTAGAATTTATTGGTAATCACTATATCTGTGAAAGCTGTTGCGCCTTTTAGCTTGTTTCAATGTTTTTATCATACATCAAAAAAGAAAGTGGGTTGACTTTACTAAAGTGTTTTGACACATTAACAGCATTATTGTCTGGAGTTCTAACATTTCTTCAATGGACGTTACGGGTTTTTCCACTGAACCTTTCAGTTGGAATGCTGGCCTTCCCAGATCCCAAGGATTAGCTAGAACGATCTTCCACGATGCCATCGAAGGATGAGCGTGCACAGATGGGTGGGCAAACATTGAGAATTGGATGGCAAAATATTTGTAGAGAGACAGGAAATCGCATAGAATCGACAGCCAGCTAGAGAGCAAAATAATGTCCCCCTTCCCCGACCTCCTCCCACGACTTCATAGGGAGGTGAGGGGCAAAGCTAGCAAGCCAGCAACACCATACGCCACATCTACCATTGCCAAACCAACCATTGCATCATCTACCACTGCCAAAGCAACCATCGCGACATCGTCCATAGCAAAAACCTACCATTGAAACATTGTCCATTGCGAAACCGACCACTGACAAACCTAAGATTGACAAAGTTACCATACAAGGCACCACACTGGGAGATCGACTAGAAAGACGAAAAGGGAGGAGAAAAAGCGATGGGAGAAGAAGGTGAAGGACAAGATCAGCTCCCCTTACCTCTAGTCATCCCAGTGAGATTGGCTTAAGACCCGGGCAGATGAAGAGAGATAAGAAAGAAAGAAAAGAAAATGGAAAGGAAAAACAAAGAAAGAAAGAATAGCTGAAAGAAAGAAAGAAAACTAAGAATACAAAGAGAAAGAAAGAAAGAGCATCAGAATATTTTACACACAAGATTCTGAATTCGCACTAGTTTCACAGGATTGGAACACTGCCCAGGTTCTCAACCAGAACATTATCTATCAGTACAGCTCAAGTCTCCGCCGCACATTTCAGTCTAGCCTGCCTAATGTGCATCCCCTGTGCCATCTCTTCATTGCATCCCCTGTGCCAGCTCTTCATTGCATCCCCTGTGACATCTCTTCATTGCATCCCCTGTGCCATCTCTTCATTGCAACCCCTGTGACATCTCTTCATTGCATCCCCTGTGCCATCTCTTCATTGCATCCCCTGTGCCATCTCTTCATTGCATCCCCTGTGCCATCTCTTCATACTTGTGGCTGGTCACTGCTGTCACCATGCTCTGCTACATGTCACACGGAGATGTTCGTCCGACAACAAGACGCCGGTCACCGCACTGGTTCACAAACTGAGCAGAGACGCACAGACAGATGACTTCAAGATACAGAAGTAGACCACAAGACGTCAGAGAGAAAGTAGGTCAGGCGTTTTCCTCTGGGATAAAATCATTAACAATACAAATTATTATTATCCTTTGGAGGGCATCGAGGCTCAGTAGGCTTGAACGTTATTACTTATTACGCTTGTCAATCACAGCCATCGGTTTTTGTCCGATTAACCTAATCACCGTAACGAGGTGATGCCAAGAGGTGCGGCAAACTTACGGCCGAGGCAAGAGCAAGGTCATGGGTCAATTGGATTCCCCGGGATAGTGGTGAGCCCTATTGTCCTAATTAATGACCGACTCAGACCTGACCAACCCCCCCCCCCCCCCACACACACATCTGCTCGATCCTCTGATAGTTGAGTATTATACTAGGGACAAAGAGGGTAGGAGAGTGAGGGGGAGATAGTAAGAGAGAGAGAAAGGTCATGACTTAAGAAGAGGGACAGACAAGGAGAACGATTCAAGAGTAGAGACAGAGAAAAGGCGAGAGAGAAGGAGGGGGGGGGGTGAGACGTGAGAAGGGAGGAGGGAAAGTATAGGGGGCGGGGAGGGCCAGAGGAGAAAGAGAACGAGAGAGGAGCAAAGAGAAGGTGAAAACGGCTGTGTGTCTGTCCAGGCGGATACTACAGGACAAAATATGTCTGTCTAGAAAGAAATCACCCAGTCCATCCACAGGTGTACACACACACACATACACACACACACATATAGCTGCTGACTCACACACACATTCGCTGACATATACACACACATACACATACTCGCTGACACACACAGAAAAAGACATTCACACGCATATTGGTTTACAGACACACACACACACAGTCGCACCCCCCCCTCCCCACACACACACACACAAGCACTCAAAAACAGAGGAGCGCGTGCAGCAGACCTGAGGACAGGAGAGATTATGTAGCCACCACCCCCCTGCCCTCCCCCCTCGTCTGTACCACTCATCTACTGGTGATCTTTTGTGTGAAGATGTTCTCCTCACCCCCCCCCCCCAATGTTTCGTCCAGTACGTCCGCAGTTCCTGTAACCAGCTCAGCAAATACTATCTCTCTATCTATATACATATATCAGGTGCACATCCTTAATGAGTCCAATAATAGAAAGAAGAATTGTAATAATAATAAATCACAATAACAATACCAACAACAACAGCCTGTCTACAGCCTGTGAAAGGATCAGTCCCACATTGTCGAGTCCGTCACAACAAATCTCCATATCAGAGAACAGAAATACCCCTTGACCCTCCACACCCCCCCTCAAAACAAAAAGGGGGGGGGGGGGGGATCCACTACGTCACAATTCGATACCAGCTTGTCCTTATCAATTAATTCCTAATTACCCCCCTCAAAAGATTCTAAACTGGGCGATATTGTGTCCGTAACAGCCTAAATATTCACACACATCTGCATAGAACTCAAGGATCCTCTGGGTGGTCGGCTCCACACATCCCCACACCGGACATTATGCTGGTTGGTATCCATGACAACTGGCAACATCCGTGTGGGTAAAGAACGATCAGTTATACCGTCAGCCAGTGACCTGTTCTCATGTTCCCCTGTTCTCACTGTTCCTGTGTTCTCTGATTGTTCCTGTGTTCTCAGACTGTTCCTGTGTTCTCAGACTGTTCCTGTGTTCCCAGACTGTTCCTGTGTTCTCATGGTTCCCATGTTCTCAGACTGTTCCCATGTTCTCAGACTGTTCCCATGTTATCAGACTGTTCCTGTGTTCTCAGACTGTTCCTGCGTTCTCACTGTTCCCATGTTCTCAGACTGTTCCGTGTTCTCAGACTGTTCCTGTGTTCTCAGACTGTTCCTGTGTTCTCAGACTGTTCCTGTGTTCTCAGACAGCTCCCCTGTTCTCAGACTGTTCCCGTGTTCTCAGACTGTTCCCCTGTTCTCAGACTGTTCCCATGTTCTCAAACTGTTCCTGTGTTCTCAGACTGTTCCCATGTTCTCAGACTGTTCCTGTGTTCTCACTGTTCCCATGTTCTCAGACTGTTCCCATGTTCTCAGACTGTTCCTGTGTTCTCAGACTGTTCCTGTGTTCTCAGAGTTTTCCTGTGTTCTCAGAGTTTTCCTGTGTTCTCAGACTGTTTCCGTGTTCTCAGACTGTTCCCGTGTTCTCAGAATTTTCTCCAGGACATTTGCTCAGCCCCAGGCGTCCCTATATAACAGGCCTGGTAACTGGATTCATTTGAAGGCTGGCAAAAACTCGTGGCGCTAGAATTAAACTGTTTTAACTGCAACAACTTTATAACATAGTTTGGACACTTTCATTCTCAGGCAACAAACTTCGGTGAGCGAAACTCAGATCGTGTGACTCTTGTTGAACTCAGCATGCATGGTATCACAGATTTGGCGGCAATTTCTCAATTTGGCTATTGTTATGAATGTCTGATATATTTCTCATATTTGAATACGATGAATGTTTTCATGTCATTGATCTGTTTAAATTAATTTGTGTCTCACTTTTGCCAAGTTATCATTTGTATGAATAAAATTTTGTTAAGGTCAACAATTTGGCCTCTTGTTACTGATTTTTTCAACGTGTTTTAAATCTGGTGATGTAAACAGTCAGCCTTCAATGCCTATCGCGGGTGTTTGGCCTGGTATAGGGACGCCTAGGACGCGACACGATGAAATCAGGCGCTCGTCAAACTAAGACGACCAGAGAAATCACGAGTTTTTGTACAGTCAACAGATTTTTAAGGTATTTTTTTTTTCTTCACAAAACCTTTCAGTAGTGATCTAGCAATGCATTTCGGAGTTAAATTTGCTGAAATAGATTGAGAAAATCCCCCAAAATTGAAGTTTAGGGGCATGGGCTAACAAGGATTAATGAGAATTTACAAAAGTGATCGGCCATTTTCTCACTAAATTGAGCTGCAGCAACAAATCACCTCCATCGTCTTTAATTGCCAATGTGTCGATTTCTACTGAAGGTAAAACAATTTTTTTTTTTCAAATATTGAAAGGGAAATTAATAATCTTTACAATGATACCAAAAACTCCTTATGCTCAAAATTTGAAGAGGGCCTGATTTCATCGTGTTGCATCTCATATAATTTCTTTGTCATATCCATGTAAAAAGAGTGAAAATTCCCCATACTTTTCAAATAATGGTAGAAATATACACCATGAAAAAAAAATACGTTAAAAGTATAGAATAAAAATGTTTTGTTTTCCTTATTATCCTCTATTGTACTTGATCAGTATTGATCTTTACACTACTTGCTCAACACATTTTTTTGTCTAACAAAGGGAAGAAATAGGTTTGTTCACAGCGATCTCCCTATATTAAGAAAAACGACGCATGATTTTGTATGCCACTTCAATAATAATATTAAGCAAACATACAATTGTTTAAAAAAAAAACAACTAATAAAAATGAAATAAAACAAAAATAAACAAAGTCATGCATGTAAATCACATCCATTTATTGTTAATTCTCTGCTATATTGGAGTACATTACTGTTACGGGAATCGAGATCTGACATAGGCACTATATCCTGTCAAGCAATCAACAGTATTAACATTAAAGCTGCTGTTCAGACCTAGTCTGAAACTTGCTCAGATGATTCTGATATAACCGTGCTAACATGGCAAACCTTGTCGTGACAGATTACAACGTGGAATTAGCGACCAGCTGACAATCCATCGAGCATCTGCATCGTGCACAGGCCTGGCCCCTTCTGACAGAACTTCGCATAATATGCAGAATGTATCTATATCAAATTTAGGTTTCTGTTGGATTCGAATTCCTGATATCAGGACACATCTTTTGTTCTCCGTCCAGTACCTCTGTCTAAAAGAATTCTTTATAAGATTTTATACAACTTGACCTACTTATTGTTTATGACATATTTGAGCTGCAAAGTACGACACAACGTCGAGTAGGCCTACGCATTTGTTTACAATAAAGAGAGGTATATGGTTATGTACTATCATGCACGCTTAAAAACTTCTTTAGAACAGGCAGTATTTTGGTCACATCAAACGATACAACAACATCTGTAAGGGTATACTGGAAGGAAAGATCAAGGGAAAACGAGCTAAAGGAAGGCAGCGAAGATTGAGGAAGGATGACATCAAGGAATGAACGAATCTATCTTTGGAGGAATGCACTAGAATAGAGGAGAACAGAGAGAGATGCCGAGTCAGTTCAGGTCAACATGGAAAGAAATGACACAGAAACAGGTGTAAAACATTCTTCCTTTATATCCTGGACTGAATTAAACAAAACTATTAATGTCGGGACCTGGGAAAGACTGTCAAAAATAAAATCAAGTTGACCACATGCAAAATGCTACTTGATATAAAAAGAAAGAACCAACCACGATTCCACAGGATCCAGTCTATCACTGGAGGTCCGGCAAGATTGACCACTGCCGTGGCTGACATAACAGCGGCGTAATTCTTAGTGTAGTGAGTGGGACCAAAAACTCTCAGAGCGGCTACTGGGAAGAAAAGATAAAGGGTGCAGTTAACGCTGCCAAACAGAGTTGTCCATATCATATACAGCCATCTGCTTACCATCGGTGTAAAGAACCAGAAAGCTGAGCCAAGACTTAAAGTCGATGATATGATCAAAAACATACATTTTACTCCCAATCTATCTATCAACAGTCCCCCCAAAACTCTAAAAACTGTGGCTGCGATCAAGGTAACCAGGGTTACATCGGTCAAAAAATGATCATCTGATATCATTACTTGACCAAAAAGTTTGTAGTAAGTAGTCATAATGAAAAAGCTGTAGTCACTGCACAGATAACCGAACCAAAGGACATAGAAAGCGGGTGTTTTTATTGCCCGCCAAGTAGTCAAATCTCTCTGACGATCTTCATCCTCTTGGATGCAACCAGTTCCATTGCCTTTAATGTCGCCGATTTTCGCTTCTTTTGAAGAATAACCTGCAGGGTTTTCTCTCTCAGACCCATGTTTTGTGCTGTGTACATTCATGTTCAAACCATCAGTTACAAATTGGTTGTCAGCATGGTCTTGGATGTCGGGCTGTAGATTGATATATTGACCTGTCTGATGCTCATATGAGCTAGGGCACGTCATCTCGGGAACGTCATCGTTCTCCAAAACAAACTGCTCGTTTTCTTGTTTAGTTTCAGATTTTGTATTCCTTCCATTGTTTGTATTTGTCTTTGATTCAGTAACACAGATAGTATCTGTCGGTTTGGTTTTTAGCAATGGCGTGCCTAGTAAGTGACAGAAAAAACAAAACCCTCCGAGGACCAGAAATGAACTGGGCACCTTGTTGAGAATTTCAGACTGCGTGAAATACTTTTGATCTCTCTCCATTAGATCGGGTAAAAGGTTTTTAGGATTTGTAAATTGAGTAATAATATAATTAATTATAATTGCCCCTACACTTCTATTTGTTAAGACAATTGCCGTAAATGTACCCACTTTTTCAGATGGCGTCCAATCTTGGATAGCGATAAGAGCAGCTCCATTCGCCAACCCACAGCTAAAACTGCACACCACTCCTATCGTAGCAATGAGTGTATGGAAAGAAACCTGAACTAAAACGTAATTGAGTGATATCGCTATGTCAAAAGCTAAACAAGCGAGCAAACATGTCCACCAGTATCCGATTTGGCAATTCATAGCATGGGACAGAAATACTCCTATAGACAAGACAAAATAGTGAGTTGACATAGCCCATTGAGTTTCAAAACCGCTGTCAGGTCCGAAAGTAGTTCTGAAATATGAGTTTGTATAAACGGTGAGGTTCCCCCAGTACCAGGTGATTTCCATTGGAATGAGCATGATGAAACATCCTACGTATATGCAGTATTTTTTCCATGTCTTTTTGAAGTCCGGTAGCATCTCGAAAATGTAATATCTGCAAGGAAAAATGAAAATATTATAATGTACATGGAGCTTACATTCATTAAAAATATAACTTTATAAAGAAGCTGACTTTTCATGACAATCGATGTTGTATGTGTGTGTTTGTGTCTATGTGTCTTCGTTTTCATGATTTAATCTTACAATATATTTTTCAGTTAAACGGACGAATAGAACGACAGGCAAACAAACACTCAGACAGACGGACAGACGGACTACCAACGGACGGGTACACAAAAATGATGATAGTGACGTGAATAATGATACTGACTTTTTGAGTTTTTGTTTGTTTGTTGGTTGGTTATGTTTGTTTGTTTGTTTGTTTGTTGTTTTAGTTCTGCCTTGCAACAGAACTAATTAGGTTCAAAACTTTTGCCGGTAACATCTGTCTATCGTGCGAAAATGGGGGATCCTTGAAGATGCGTTGGCGTGCTCAAACATGAGAGAGCTATATGACAAGCACGCCGACATTCTAACCAAATCAGAGAAGACTAAAAGCATGTTCAAGGATCCCTCCATTTTCGCACGGAAGTTTCCCCCAGTTTATCCAATCTTTTGGTCCGAACACGTTCGAACAATGACATCAGGACTCAGAATTATTTCAGACCTTGTGGTTGACCTACGTGTATGACGTGCCCGCATGCCACTGAGTGTCACTATATCCACAGCAGTGCAACAAAACAAGAGCATTACATTAAAAGTCCTTTCGACTGTAGAAGCAAAAAATTGATTTATGTCATCACGTGTACATTATGCAACAAACAATATGTGGGCAAGACAACTATAGCATTGCGAACAAGAT
>JBCAUA010742391.1:0-15077 GCA_038406235.1 Peronia verruculata | reverse complement strand
TTTGTCAGCAAATAGAGCCAGATTAGTTGTGCAAAAAAATGGGAAAACCCGGAAATCTAAAAAAAGCTAGTTACGTCGTTTTGCCTTTGCAGGGCAGATTTAACCCTAGAATTCACTGGTAAAATCTATTGCTGGCACACCAGTGTTAATATATGTCTCGCAACCAGTCAAAATGAGACTTAATGTCGATTTTTCACTATTCTGGGTCTTTGGTATCATGTAAAAGTGTATTTCATACCCTTTCAGGTGGTGGAAAAAGTTCTGAGCTAGCTTTACTCTAGCCAGAGATATTGCAGTTTGAAGAGGCAAGCAATGACTGAAATTCTGAGAAAATCGAGTTAAAATGAACAGTCAAACGCATAAATCTACATACCTATCTCCCAAAACCCCAATTTTAATGAAGAAATAATTATAAATCAAGGGTAACATCGATACTGTCTTGTTCAGAACTGAATGCACTTTCTATTTCTATAATACAAAAAAATATTTGATGTCTGACTCTCTTCATCACATTCAAAACTTGATTTCTCCGTTCTGACCCAGCGAATTAAGTCTCATTTCGATTGGCCGCGAGGCATAATATTAATTTATGCCTCAGAAATGGCAGTTTAGAACAAATGGCAATATTATCCGACTACTTTTTGTAGTGCTGTATGTTGGCTGGAATGGAATTGCAATGCAAAAATAATGTGGCAGTTTTCATATCAGACTGGTCCCTTGACACTGTTGAGGCTAAAACAATATGACAGTGTTCTAATACGCGCATGAGTCTCACTACCAGATTATTTATCTTGACTGATTCTTGGTCTACCTAAGAAACCTTCAGTTTTCATATTTTGCTTTAGTTGAATTCTTTGTTCACCGTCATTTGAAGCCATCCTTACTTTTTTTTTTTTTTTCGTGTTGAAAGTGGATTGTCCCTGCTTTAAGTGGCTGTCCTGTTTTTAGTGAGAATTTCTGTGGGTAGTAATTTGGTTTTGGAAATCTAGCCTGGAGAGTGGCATTTCTGCCACCTCTTCATCTGCAAAAGAATCTTTGATAAGCATAATGTATGCACAAGAACTGTGAAATATATTCCCTCTTATTGGAGAGATCTAGATGTGGATCATCGTCACCCAAAGGGACAGTGAAAAAATTTCAAGTTCTAATTTTTAAGTTATTCCCATTCAGGTTAGAATTTCAAACCCACTCTGTTAGTTTTTCTCCAAGGAGCATAAGCCCATTCCCACAGCCATAGCGATCCAGTCATCCTCGTGTTAATCATGGGGTATACATGTGGCAAATCATTTAGTCTATTCACATAAAGAGATGAAGAGATCTCTTGTTCTTAATATTCCAATTGTGATATCATTGGACTATTCCATTTTTTTATCGGCAGTATTCATCATCCGAAGCGTCTGGTGAGGAAGGAGAGAAGATTGCACACAAGAAACAGAGGGCTAGAACAAAATCATCAACCTCTTACTCAGATGTAAGATTTCACTCATCATGCATAATACAGAGTTGTCTCTGAGTCTGTCTGTCTAGTGAGGATGGCATGGCTGTTAACATAAGGACTGGTGTGGCTGTTGACTTGAGTATGAACATGTAACTGATAAAATTGAGGATGATGTGACTGTTAACATTGAGGGCAATATGGCTGTTAACATTCAAGGTGATGTGGTTGTTGACATTGAAGGTGATGTGGTTGTTAACATTGAGGATGATGGGGCTGTTAACATTCAGAGTGATGTGGCTGTTAACATTGAGGATGATGTGGCTGATAACATTGAGGATAGTGTAGATCTAGCTGTTAACTTTGAGGATGATGTAGCTGACAATACTGAGTATGAAGATGTGGCTGATAACAATAAAAGTGATTCTGCTGTTAATGTTGATAATGATGGGGCTGTTAGTTTAAAACTGATGTAGCTGTGAAATGTTGAGAATTATTGACTTTCAACAGTGAGAATGGGGTTGACTGTGAATGTGAAGAATGCGATGCCCATCGACATTAAAAATGAGGTGACCTTGAATACTAAATCTGACATACCGTAGTGGTTAACCTTGAGTATGAAAACGGGGCTGTGAATGGAGGGTGTGGCTGCCAACATCAAGGAAAAGAATCCAAAACTTTTGCTCAAAGATTTCAGGTTTCAGCATTTCGTTGGTTGGCAGATCTTGGACATGTTAATGAGCCATTTTGACCGTTAGCGAAATTACTTCCCTTTGCCCAGTACAAGAGGTATATCACAAGCATTGTAAAGAAGGAAAATATCACTTTTAAGCTTGTTATGTGAAATATAAGTAACAGAAAATTCAGAAAAATTCACCATATGGTGAATATGTTTTTTTCCTATTGTGATAATTTTTTGTACTACATGTTTCAAATAACAAGAGAAAACGTGATTTTTTCCTTCTTTGTGATGCTTGTCCTACACCTCTTGTACTTGGCAAAGGGAAGTAAACTAGCTGGCTGAAAAAATAGCTCATTGCACTGTGTCGTCCGTCTTCCCATTTCTGAGCGAGAGGTTTCTGGCCTTTTTGGGTTTGAATGCCATTCCTCTGCACCAGGAGACCAAATCATCCAGTCTCTGGAGCATCTGCCTTGCCTCTTCTTGGGATGAGACTAAGATTGTTGTGTCATCCATGAATGCCTTCAGTGGTGCCATTAGGCAATCTCTCCCAAATCGGGTACCTTGGAAAATTAGTCACCGGCCTTCATCACTACTGGTATGGCCAACACGAAGAGATTAGGGAGACTGCAGCCCATGGCAATTCCCGTCTCTAACTGAATCTACTTGGTGGTATAGTTCCTTGTTGCAAACCTCATCCTAAAGGACTCAAAGTACTCCTTCAGAAATCGTGTGGTGTGTTCTGGGACATGATACATGTATAGTGCCGGCCATAGGAGCGAGTGAAGAACCGATTCATATGCATTGGCAAGGTCTAACCATATGACATGCATGTAGAGTACCATGAAAGGAATGTCATTGAAAATGCCAAGTATATGATGATTATTCAGTTACCAGTACCAGAAATTTCCTTTAATTTTGTTTTTATATAGATGTAGTTTCTGCTCCCATACAAAAAAAAAAAAAAAAAAGACAGGTAAATCGTATTGTTATTTAATTGTACTGTTTGAAACATTTCTAGTCGATGTGAATCTGGTTTTTCTTTTAAAAAGTGATATATCTCATATTGACTGTGTACCATTGTACTCATGCAAGAATAATTATGAAATGAACATTGCTGCAGCTTTTTTGACAAGGTGCTAAATAAGAGAGCACCAATTTTGCCTTCCCAACAAGTTGCAAACTGTAAGCATAATGCTCTTTTTCTCTCTCACTCTTTTTTTTGGGTAAAAATAAGAGCTTTAAGACAATTTTTCATACAATATGGGAAATGTCAGCATTCATGAAATTTTTCTGACGTTGGAAAATGAGAGCTTTGATGCACTCATTTCCGACTAGTACAAACAGTAGCAATAATGCAATTTTTCTAACAACTTGTAAAAATAAGAGCTTTGATGCAATTTTTCTTACGAGTTGCGAAATGTGGGCATTAATGTGATTTTTCTGATGATTATAAAAATAAAAGCTCTAATCAATACTTTCCAACGCTGCGAGAGAAGAGCTTTAATGCAATTTTTTCCAACAATTAATAAGAGCTTTAATACAATTTTTCATTCAAATGTCAGCATTCGTGAAATTTTTCCAGTGATTATAAACATAAAAGCTTTAATTCAATATTTTTTTAAGATTGCGAGATGTGATCATTTATGTTATTTTTTCAACGAATTGTAAAAATAAGAGCTTTGATACAAATTCTTGAGTTGTGAAATGTGGGCATTAATGTGATGTTTCCAATGATTATAAAAATAAAAGCGATAATTCAATACTTTCCAATGCTGCGAGATGTAGTCATTAATGTATTATATTCTGATAACTTGCAAAAATAAGAGCTTTAATACAGTTTTTCATTTGAGCTGCAAAATGTCAACATTCATGAAACTTTTCCAGCTATAAAAATAAAAGCTTTAATTCAATATTTTCGAATGCTGCGAGATGTGATCACTTATGCAGTTTTTCCGACAATTTGTAAAGGAAGAGCTGTAATATAACTCTTCATTCAAGCTGCGAAATGTCAGCATTCATAAAATTTTTCTGATGATTATAAAAATAAAAGCTTTAATCAATATTTTCAAATTCTGCGAGACTGTTTCAAACATTTATGATTGATATATATATTAAATACCGGTATGTATATTTATCTGTCTGGGTTTTTTTTTTTTTTTTTTTTGTATTTCAGTCTTCTACATACAAATTCTAACTTTACATTATGAACAATAATAGTATATCATTTCATCATGAACTACACCAACACATTGCCACCAGGTCTATTAGCTGGGCTTGCAGTCTCATTTTCATTGTCAACAATGTGCCCTTTCATTCACTCTTTGCAAGCTGTTCCTTTTGCTTTATGATCCCTGTGCCGGACTAGAAAAGATGTCTTGAGGGGCAAGGCCATTGCATTGTAAATTGTAGCTTGTTAAGGAAACAGTTCTATTGTGTTAAAAGCACGATATTAATTTTAAGTGATCTTTTCCCCTTATGGCCCTTACTTCTAAATTTTGCTTCTTTTCTTTTTTTTCTTCAGTAGTTCTGAATAGATTTAAATCCAGATATCTAGATCTTGATCTAATAATATCCACAACTTGATATCAGTATGAGAATAATACCTGAACAATTTTTAATTTTGTTTATCGATAATGGCTCTAATCTACGAGAGTGGTTTGATGGAAGAAATAGCTGACACAAAACTAAGCACACAAATTAGATCAAAATCTAGATCTACAATCTTTGGCCAAGGCACCAACCGTAGCCTTCGAGAAGTCCGATAGTTAGTCATGTGTTTCGTCTGCTAGGCATGTACGACAAGCTCTCTTTACCCAGCAAAATTTGCACGACTAAAAGAGCATAGAGCCTTCAAATAGATGGTGTCTTTTAATGTAGGGTCACTTTGGTACTTACAGAAAATCAAAATTTTGAGATGATGCAATAATTTATTGTAAAATGACCCACAAAGTGAAATTTGTACTGAGGCGATACCTTCTGTCGATAGATGGCAGAAACGCTATATGGAAATAAAACAATGGTAAGATTTGCACACAGTACCCTCCGGAAATTTCCGAAAGTGAGGCTTCAGGGGTTAAAGGGTAAGTTCCCATTGTTAGCAAGGTGAATCACTAACTCCCTATAATCTCACCTGAGCTGTGTCTTTGAAACTTTTCCAGCTCTAATAGAGAAGACTGAGGCTTTTATTTATGTTGTAACATAGAATGGATGTTAGGAAGAGAGAGAGGGGAAAAGGATGAATCAGGTTTTTTTTTCATTTTTTCTCTGTTTGTTGTTTTTCAGATGGAGCCCCTGTGACCAAAATTTTGCTCTGCCATGCTATCATCACATATTTCTTGTTTGCCTTCCCACTGCAACATTTTCACCACCTCTTCCATTATAACCAGGATGTGTTTGCTAAACGGCAGGTGATTCACTTTCTCAATCATTTGAGGATATCTTTTACAATGATTTTAACCCTGGAGAGAGCAAAATATTTGCTGTTCATGTAAATTTTGTATGTGATTTTCTTGCTTAATTGATTAGTTGATGCTACAGATCTTATAGTTTTTTAATCCTGTCTGTGTAATGTATTATCTAGGCATAGTACTTTTGTTGCCCCATGTCTTTGTCCACATTCCATGCTTAAAAAGTGAAACTGTCTGAAAGGAACTCAATGCTTGACAGTGTAAGTAAGATTCTGTTTATTTTGTTTTTGTTAAAGTTTTTATGGATTGGATCAAACTCATACATTACATTTTTTGTTGTCCACAATTTTGTTTTACTGTCACTGTCCTATGTGAAATTCCCAGACTCTTTAGGATGTTTAATTAAACATGTGAACTACTTTTTGTGGAAAATGTTTAGAAAGCCTTCAGTCACAAAAGCCTTAGTGTGAAAAGTTCTGAGCGTCTTGTAAAATTGAAAATAATCCACATGGGAAAGTCAGTCACTGACATTTTTTTTTTTTTTTCCATGTCTGTTATCATCATGTAGTTATTGATGTAACGACACCTTGCTGTCTCACACTGATTTATGGGCCAGAAGAGTCAATAGAAAGAGCATCCCTTGGGGGAACTAACAGAAATATTGATCCGTTCACTTTTGACGCAGTCTCGGGGGATTCATCACATTTATCCTAGCATACAATCATCGCAGTTTAAACTATATGACAACAGTTGGTATACCTGACAAATGTTGAGCAAGTGTATTTGATCTTAGACTCTCAAATGTACTGGCTTACAGATATTTTTTATTTTTTCTAACCCTTTAGACCCGTGAATGAGAATAACTGATATATATATATCAGTCTTGGCTGTAAGCACTCATTGCCTGAGTCATGACAGATGGCCCATTCCATGTGATCTGTATTATGTCTGAACACTACTTTTCACCTTTCCAACTTCATAAAGGAATTATTTATGATGAAATATATTTCACAAAAAACTTTGTAGTTGCAGAAAAATGATCACTTTTTATTAAGTTTTCACCTTCTGCAAACAAAAAGGATAGTGATGTGCTGGTCAGCATTATAGCTCACTGAGCTGAAGTGATGTGATTTATGAAAAAAAAAAGAAGATTATGTATTTCTATTCTTCATCATATTTCTGTCAGTTTGACCAAAGGTAATGAGATGGTTTTTACCTGCTTATGATGTTATGTTTTATAATAATTCCTTTGAATACAAGCAAGTTCATATGTCATTATTTTCATATTGAAGAGCGATAAACCAATAAAATGGCGTGACGTGTGTTATATTTGTTTTTGTGATGTGTATATTCAGATTCAGATTTTTTTTTGTTTTGTTTTTGTGCGTGGGTTCTTAAGTTTAATTTTTTTGTCCACTGCCCGTCACAAACCCAGGAAGCAAATAGTGAAGAAAGCAAGAATGCTTCCTCGGCAACAATTTAGAAAGGTCAGCACTCAGTTTTATTCACTATGATATGTGTTGAATGGCATATGTAGTGGGCATTTAAAACTAAATTTTAAAAATTTCACTGGAATTTGTTGATCAGAACTGCAGAAATAGAAAAAAAAGTCATGTCCTACTGGCTGATAATTGAATGTCAAAACTAATAGCACAGTTAGTACAGTATATTGTGAGATGAAGAGGAGACTGGGTGGGAAAAACAGCTCACTGCATTATATCTTAGATTGGACATTCATCTATCTACAGATTGAATATTGGACTTTGCACTTTTATTTCATCAGTTTGTAGGAAGCAGGAGTTTGACTGTCTTATGGTCTTCCTCAGCTGTACTAGTAGATGAGTGAGTGAAAGTGAGAGTGGCAGCACATGGGAGTTGATGATGACGAGTTAAGAATATTCTAGTAGGTGTAGAACACATGGAGTTGGAATGGCCAAAGACTACATTTTTAATTGATATAAGATTGTGTTTCCTTTATGTATGTGATAATCAACAAGTGTTTATTGTTGGTACCATGTTTTCCAGCTCTCTTTCATGCTGAAAGAAAAAGGGATAGTAACGGGAAAAAAAAAGGTTTGAAATGATCCCAACTTCAAACTCTCAGAAAGGATACACGCTGAACAGTTCAGAAACGGGTGCAGGGAATGTCAGCAGAGGAATTGAAAGTTCACTGCCGTATACCAAGAGAGTCCACAAATAATGCTGACTTTTAGAGAAGGAAAGGACACAACAGAAACAAGTGCCAAGACCAATGACAATTTGAAGACACCATCATCAACATAAACGGGATTAGATCCAAACAAATGCTCTGCGTCAGCCACCAAAGTCAGAACACATTTCCTGTGTCTCCATCCAAAGAAACTGCAGCTTTCCACCATGTTGCCAAAGGAGTTTGTGTAAACTGAGCAGAGAAACTGTCAGGACGTGGTACGATTGTTCAAACTTTGTTAGATTTTACAGCAGCAATAAACTATATGTGTACTATATACACCACGCTCTGCAGTTCGCAGTCAGATACTGAGGAATGGATGAAAAAAAGAAAATCCGTGGGATAGAGTGAAAGAAGTGCTTGGTATGAAAAAAAGATATGACAGCAAACTGTCCAGGAGAGGTGACAGCTCTTAGGCTGAATGACAGTCTACAAATGTGGGCGATGAGAGTCCCTTTGGCTGGAAACTGGGAGTGGACAGATACTTCCTTTTTTCCACTAAAGGCAACATTATGAATAAGACTTCTCCACCAGCTCCAGTTGATTCACAGGCCCAATTTAAATTTGAAAACCAAATAATGTGTTAATTTATGTGTGTCCCACACATCACGTGACATGTGTTACATCTTTTTTGTTTGAATTTGCCATGCTTATGGTTAATTTCTGGATATCACTTAATGTATTAGTCAGTGTCTTCGAGCAAGTTTTTTTTTTTTTTTTGTGCTCAAATTGGTTTTCATTTTCTTCAAGTATGTATTATAGCTTGAGACACACATTTTGAAGTAAAGTGTGACGTGTTACATGGTAGCTACCTATTGTTGATTGGTTACTTTCTAATCAAAATCTTTCACAGTATTTCAAAATTTTATTCATTTTCATGTAAACTTCATGCCAAAGCCATATTAAGTTGAGTGGAAAAATGATTTCAACAGTGATTTGTTTCTAAAGGGTCCAGGCAAATATCAGACTTTTATTTCTTTCCATTACAGAAAAAAAAATAAAAAAAATTGTAAATAAAGAGCTTCAAAAACATAAAACTTACCATGATTCTTTACTGCTTGAAAGAATTTTGTCAATGAACCATTTTGGAAAGCTAATTATAGGGCTTTTGAATTGATTCTGCCTAGTAATTTCATTTTTTTTTTTTTTTCTTGTTAGTGTTGACCTTTGATGGAATGGGCCAGACGTTGGTGTCATCACCCCACCATTCATGGATTAATGAAACTGAGATATGGTGGTGACACTGGGGTCATTGGGATCAACATTGTTATGGCCAAGACTGACGCATTGTCAAATGTGTTTCAGAGGACAAAAAAGTAAAATCTGATATACTAAATAAATTTGAAAAAGGGTCTTAGTGTTCAGTGGGTTAAGAAGAGATTTTTGTCTCATGTATTGAAGTGTTCTAACATTATATATGCTTTTTCTCTCCAGTTCAAGAAAATGTTCATGTCCAAACTGGTGTTTCTGGACTTACCTGATCTGATCTTCTCATCACTCCTTATCTACAACTTCAGGATGTTCGAAAGAAGATTTGGATCCAGGAAATTTATTGTGAGTGGTGCTAGTGGTATATTCTAGACTACTTAGAGTTTGATAAGGATCATATACTTATAGATGATTTTCAGAACCAGGCCACATGATAGTTTAGATCAAATGACACAATCATGTTGGATTTATATTGAGTGTTGATGTTCATATGTCATCTGATGTTCTCTAGTACTAGAACAACTGTTAGTAAAGCATAGAAAAGCTCCCTCACTTTTCCAGGCCATGTCATCTAGAAAAAGTGACAATGTCCTCCAGGTCCCTAATTTCCACCTATATGTCCATGTGAAAGTTCCACAAAAACAGTGAGAAACAGTTCATTTCTAGGCTGATGAAATTAAATGACATCATTTTACATGGGCTGCATGCCAGTAAAGCTATCGATAAGTTACTGTATCTGGAAGGAAATATAACAATCAGATTGGTCAAAATGTGCTCAGATAGTGTTTTCATAACTCTTTGCAGTGATTCACAGTCAAGCTCATAGGTTGGTTTTGCATTTGACTTTGAGTGCCATGTAGTTATACAAGCCAAAAGAGCTTGGGGCATTCTGTACCTCTGAACCCTAAACAGTGCCACAGGCAGAAAGTGTTATTTCTTAGTAGATTAAATATGGCATAGGCAAAATCTAAAACGATTTTTTATAATTGACAGTCTGGCGCTATTCTGCAAAAGAATTAATGAAATGAAATACCAGAAAAAAACTGGATGGCTGGGACCAAGGAAAAGTCGGCATGTCTGACCCTCTCCCAACGCTGTCCCCAACAGTAGCGCCAAGAGAAGCCTCGCCTATGCATACTAAAAGATCAAGGGTGTCATATTACCACTGTTCCCCGTTTCCTACTGTGTCAGTCCCTTGATGCTCAATTCTTGCATGGGATGAGGGCCATAATCACTATGCTGATGTGTAGAAGAGCCAAGTTATGGAAGTGATAAAATATGCGATGGGAATAAATCTAGCTTGACCAGTCATAATATACCATAGTTGAAACACGCTGCGATATCAACGCCACAAAATGTGTACAAATATAGCTGTACTTGTCGGTATTCATCATTGTTGACCAGACAACTGGACCAATTAGTCAGTGAATGGTAAGGTCGGTGTCTATTCTTACCTACTGTTAGGAGCTACATGAGTGAGTCCTTTCTTTGTCCACATGGGCCCACAACTTCAGCCTGTTTTGTTTATATTTGTATTATGAATTATGGATGTGCCATTCTTCTCTCTTCTTGATTCCCCAAGCTGATCTTGTTGCCCACTACCCACCCCTTCCCTACCTCACAGTGTTCCCAGTGAATAAAGCAGATGAAATAATAGTGGTTAAATGATCACGTCTGTAGTGTACTTGACCCAGTTATGCACCTCGTGCAGTTTCAAAATATTGCTATGCCTACAGGTGGACTATATTGTGTGTGCCTAGGGGTACAGGTACCTTGTTATTAACAATTCAACTGTCACGGACTAGTGCTATACAAGATAATATTCTTCTGATGTTAAAGAAGGAGTGTACATGGGGGTTAGCAATGCTCTTGTTATGAGTGATTTATCTGTTATAAGTGGTACTGTTATAAATGGTTTTGACTGTATCTAGAAATGTTGAGCAGTGGACTTGTAGTGATGAGTGTATTTGCCAACATTGTGTTATAGCTTTTTTCTTTTTTTTTTTTGTGTGTGTTCTCTTTCTGACAGTCTCACTTATTATCAACCACATTCTTGGCCAGCTGCCTGGAGTTGTTAGTGTTTGCTGTTCTAAACAAGATGGAAATTCGACTAGGGGAAATGCCCACTGGCCTGTGAGTGCACCTTTGTCTTATTGTCATTAGTGTACGACCAGTTCATTGTACTGCCTAGGATATTAGAACAGATATTTTCTGCTCAACTTTCCATGTGTAGGGCCGTGTTTGAACCTGTAGAATTTGAGGGGAAAGTCATTTCTGATTTTTGCTTTCTTGTGCTGTTTCTGCAAAGAACAGCTTTCCTGGTTGAGGTTGAATAAAAATGATATTTTACTTTAGCTAATGTTGGGAGCTGTCAGTTTCAGTCAAGAAAGATCAATAGCCATGTAGACCATCGATAGGACACAACTTCTTGTTTGACAGTAGAATTCTTATTTTGGCTTGACAGTGGGTATCAAATGAGATGTGTCAAACTTTGAGCATATGGAGTTAAAGCTACCACTGTGAAGGTTATTTATCTCTCTTTCTGCACGTGAAAAAGATTTTGTTCTGCCTTAAATAGAAGTTGTGATGTTTGCAACTATAGACGATAGGATGGCCTATTGCTGCAGCTGAATTTAGTGAGAAAATGGTTGATCACTTCTCTTTATCCTTATAAGGCTATGCCACTGAATTACAAGTTTAGGGCTTTTACTCAATCTCTTTCAGCAAATTTATCTCTGAAATGCATTTTCAGATTGATATAGAGTGGTTCTGTAAAGACAAAAAAATGGGTTAAAAATTCACTCTCTGCGGTAAAAAACACATAATTTCTGCGTTCGCCTCTGTTTGATGAACGCCAAATCTCATCACGTCGCGTCTCGGGTAGGTAGCAGATCAACTACAAAGCTCTTGGATTTCACTTTTCACTTACAGAATTGCAGCTTTAATAATTGAATGTTAGAAGTTTGCTTTTTTCTTTTTCTTTCTTTTTTTTTTTTTTTTGATACATTCAGATAGGTGAAATAGATATTAAACATCACATAGAAACAAATTGAAAGGATGATTGATGCCATGCTGATATTTTGCTTGCAGATTTAGTATGGTGTTCCCCTTGTATGTCCCGTTTTACTTCACTGTGCCTCGTGTGGCCTTGATGAGGATCATGGGAGTGCCTGTCACAGGGAAAACGTTGAACTACATCCTGGGACTGCAGCTGGCAAGTTCGGATGTTGAAGAC
Source organism: Peronia verruculata (assembly GCA_038406235.1). Taxonomy (NCBI): domain Eukaryota; kingdom Metazoa; phylum Mollusca; class Gastropoda; order Systellommatophora; family Onchidiidae; genus Peronia; species Peronia verruculata. The sequence goes on along the minus strand of JBCAUA010742391.1, from coordinate 2,900 downwards.
ATGCTGGTTGTTGCTTGTGCCATAGTAAGTGAAAGTCTGAACATTTCCTTAAGCCATACATTTGACAACACTGGACCTGACCTGCTGACTAAATGGTGAGCCAGTAGCCAGCACTTCTCATACACTGGCACTTTGTTTACAATATATCTCCTTACGGGTGAGGCTGAAAGGAGATTATGAGAAAGATGGCAGCATAACTGTGTTAGACCAGTCAATTTTGATTCTGTATTGTTTCTTACCAAAACAGAAAATCTCCAGGCAGGAAATATCTCTAGCTTTTTGTAGAAAGCTGGCTAGGCCCTGGGGAAGAAAAATACAAAATAGGTGAAACATTGAGAAAATTTTGTTGATGAAAAATTCTGATTGACTGATAATTTCTGGAATTTTGTGCTATGTATCTGTATGGAACAATACTCAGTTTCAGTTTGCTTCTAATGAATTTAGATTACTGTCCACTTTTTTCAGTGAAGTCTGCTGGTACCCCTGTAATTTAAGGCATAGCTGTTCTGTTCCCTTCTCCTGACAGTGCACTTAGTTCACACCGGGCCCATGGTAACATTAGGTTGTAAATCAGAGCCTGGTTTGCTGTTCCTGCTGACAGCGGCTTGTCTGCATGGGTCAGTGAAATGACAGCAATTTTCTCTACATTTACACTCTTGTATCAAGTTATATCATTACTATAAATACATCAGATAAAAGCCTGATTCTCCTCTTCAACCCCTTATTGCGAGTTTCGCTTCTGTCTATTTTTGTAAGCATTTTCTCATGTCCTACACTACATATACTAAGCAACTTGGCAGTGATTCAAACTTTAGATGTAAAATTTGTATAATATACGAGGAACATAGAATCGAATTCTGCTTTTCATTATTACGTTAGGTATTGAGGTACACTGCTCCTGTGTCAGCATTTTTCCATTTGATTGGCTGCTTTAGGTGACTTGCACTGTTAAGAAATTTTCTCGCCAAGAACTTTACTGCATTGGACTTTTTATGTCCCGCTTTCTGAGATCTATTTCATTCAAAGAGAGGAAGAAAAACATATTTTAATGATGGATCCAATACTGCGATCGGCAAGTGGAACACCCCGTAGTAGACTGTGTTGCACATAATGTGAAGAGAGGATCTGAATGTGAAAATTCTTAACCAGAGTTCTGTGGGGTGGTGGGGTCTGTCTATTTACTACTGGCGTGGGCTTCCATGGCTGCTTATCCCTAGCGTCTGTATGCTATGGGCTCCACTCGGCTCCTAACTTCTGCCCTATCTGTCCCTGTTCTTTGTCGTGGACTTGGCTGGGGGTGGAGAGTTTCCTTCTGTCTATCCTGTTTTTTAGTCCTTACTCTAACGGGTATCTATCTATCTTGTTCTATCCCGGTCCCCCTCAGGGCCATTATTATATTATTATTACAGGGGATGGGCTTCTTGCCTTTATATTTCAGTTCCCGTATTATTTGCATATGTGTTTTTAAAACTATTTTTAGGAACTCTAAACTCATTTGTATCCCCCCCCCCCCCCTTTTTTTTTTTTTTAAAAAGTACTACCTAGATCAGCTTTATATGGGCCCTATCTACCACCTCGCGTCTTTCGGTCAGCAGGAAACAGTGAAGGTTGCTCAATTTCGTCTTGTGTTTCCATCTCTCGAGTGAGGACATGATGTATTTATGGATCCCTGTCTCTGAACAGGGGGAATAGGTCGGACCGCTCAGTGGGCCAGTATTTGCAAATCAACCGTAACGAGAGGCCACAATCCGTTCCCTTTGGATTTCCATGTCGGCAGGGTTTAGAGTCTACTTCCAGAAAAATGCAGTGATTACTTCATTCCAGTTTTGTATATGATCTTCTGTCCTGAGACCCCTCAAAATCAGCGTGTTATTTTTCTCTAATTCCAAAGTCAGACGGGCTGGGTAACCTTTCAGCCTGCCTAAGAGCCCACTTTTTTTGTCTCCTGATGACCAGGCTCTTGGGTGGAGACCACTGTATTGAAATTCGGACTATGACTGTGAGATAAAAATGAAAATTGCAGGAATCTTCCTGCTCAAATAGTTTTATATGATTGTTATACCATATATATTCTGTTGTCATAGTTTTAATCAAAGCTGGGTATTACACTTGTCATTAGAGCTCAATTTCAGATCAGATATAAAAGAAATCCGCAGGTTTAAAGTTTCAGAGTGTGACTAGGAGATACACAAGAACATTGTTAAATTCTACAATTAAAATTATTTTACACAATTTTTTTTTTTTACTATATTAGGTCTGTTATCGGGATCTTGACTCAAAGATCGTTCAAATCAAGTGTGAAAAAATGAAATACTTAAGGAAATTTGTTAAATTCCTGTGTTCAAATAATTTTATATGATTTTTAAAAAATAGCATTTTGTCTTTCATTTGTGTCTCTCCGCCGAGCTCAACTTCAGTCATATTTATGTTGTTGCTTTGACACTTCATAATTTATTCAAATTCAGTACTGTCCTAAAGTGCATTTTTGTCTCTGTTTGGAACTAGATTGTCATCACACAGTTTTTGATCCTATGTATAGTTATGTAGAATAAGGCGGCAGGCAGGCCCAGCACGCACAGGTAGTTTGACTGTCATATGACCTAAAGCGTGGGGTAAAGCTGGCCCACCAACTAAGTGCACTGCTATGGAATGGAGAGGAGACTGGAAATGACCATGCAGTTTGACAGGGTTCTTATGATGCTTGAAAGTACTTAAAGTTTTAGAGAGAGTTTATGTTTCTTTTGAGCAACATTTTGTCCGTGTATAAGAAATGAAGAGAAAATTCTCTTGCTAAAGCGCTTCACTGCTGAGTTGTGTTGTCTCGTGCAAATTTTCGGTGTGCTACGCCCTCGTCAGGCTCTTGACTGATGTTCGTTGAGAAATTACTGGCTTATATATTG
>JBCAUA010742390.1:0-29918 GCA_038406235.1 Peronia verruculata | reverse complement strand
GCTGTTTCCGGTGATGTCTTTGATCTTTTACGCAGAAGTATGGGTCTAAACTTAGCGCTCTCCCTCCCTCCCCCCCCTTCCTCCCCCTTACACTCAACACTCCAGACGAGACAGGGCTAGTAGTAATCACAGTCACCCAACGCGCCACGTGATAGAGGTGCATAAAGGGAACTGGGACTGCTGAGTAGGTCAGGTAATGGATAGAAACCTGAAGAACAAATATGGGTAAATGAACTGGATAAAGTGGAAAACTTAAATATTTAAGTTGACCTATAGAACTGGTTGGTATACCGTTATCCAAATTAAGATCCAGTTTTCCGCCCAGCACTAGTGAACACCCTCCTGATGCATTACCCATCAGTTTGTAAACCCATTTCCTATTTGGGCACTACCTTCTGTTTGTGGTCCCAATCTGTTTCTACTACAGGGAACCGGCACTGGTCCCAATCTGTTTCTACTACAGCAAACTGGCACCTATCAATTAGTCTGCTGCCTTCAAATCATATTGTGTCATGGATATAACGATTACTAATATATGTTTATTTGCACTGACAAAATGATGTAGATGATCCTCTTTGTCTCATCCTTTCTTTGCCTTCTCAGTTGTCATAGAGATCTTGAACATCTCTGCTGGCTTAACCTGCTGGGACCCTTGACCAGCGCAAGTCCACCCTAACGATAACTTGTAGGTCCGCTAAGCAGGTGACAGTTCACCCTAACACTAATACATGTATGTAGGTCTGACGACCGGGTAACGGTCCACCCTAATCTAACATGTAGGATCGCGGAGCAGCGTAACTGCATCAACTCCAGTGTAAAGGACAAGATAAATTTATCAATTTTGGCTGACAAAGTCGAGGTGAACGTATGCACTAAACTTAGAAAGAATATCGATAATACTACCGCGGGACAGCTAATGATCATAATTAATGGATCTATAGGCCTAGTTCTGAATCTGTTCCACATCTATGAAATTGTTGAAGCAAGCTTATATAATCTAGATTTGGACGAAATCTTAGTGCATATGATATCAGGGATGTCAAACTTCCAACTTTTTGGTTGTCACTCATTTTCCTACATTTGTCTGACCAACTGCCAACTTTTACTATACTGAATCCAGAAGGGAATCGCGGGTTGTGATAATTTGTGGTACAAAATTCTGCATGATGACAATGAAAGCATAAGTACAAGAGCATTATCCTCATACTTCGGACAATAGTCAGACTTTAGTTCGGCAGCTGTTTGAAGATTAAGTTCTTTGGGCTTAATTCCTTGCACCTGAGTGGTCACGTGAAAGTTGTTAATGGAAAATTAGCACATCGGAATATGGACAACAACAGATAATGTACCCATGATCTTAGAAAGACTAGTGTAAGAGGGCAGTTGTTCATGATCTAGATTTAGAAATTATACATCTAGTCTAGTTAAGCTTGATGATGATGCTGTCTGTGGGATCTTTTTAATTCTTCAAATTTCCTCTGCTGTGTAATTTTATAGTCCCATCCCAAGATCTTGAAACTTTGCAAACATCTCTCAAAACAGTGAACACATTTAGCATGAAAACCCTAGAATTTTTAAGTGTCTTACTCTTCCGGCGATAAAATATGGGGGATGAGAGATAGGGCAAAATTTTCTGATGTTTTTTTATGACAACAGTTTGACACCCCTGTGATATTTTTAATGAGTAATTCAACCTCTATAGAACTATCGTGGCAGGATTAGGTTTTGCTGTATTATATACAATGAGAGAAAACAGACCAAATCAACAAAACTCAAAATAGAATATTCAGTTATTTTGGGAAGATGCATCATTGATAGATCCTAATATGATGTTTTGCAATCTGCATGAGCTGTTATAAATGTTGACCTTCATAGCACCTGCATAAACGGGTTAGATCTGGGTCAAATGTAAGACTGGTCACAGGTTGGGACCAGATTTTGCCTTAGTATGGTAATTTGGATAGTCATGTTTCAGAGCCTTGTTTATCATGTGTTGTTGAAAACTTACTTAAATTACACTCAGAAGATTAGGAGTTCAGTGGGCTGCTCGTGGCAGGTAACTGAAATTGCTGACTCACAGCCTGTTCAAACCTGTGACAGATCATTGCACAGACCTCATAATCATACCCACCTCTTTGCCACATTGTTTTGTTTTGCCATGCTGCTCTACAAATTACATTGCTATTTATAGAATCAGCTTTGGCCACACTTCAAAATGAAGTGGCTAGCTGGACTTAACCTGTTGTACCCTACAGCCTGGTACACCAGGCAGATTTCCTGGTGCCAAATACCCCACAGCCCGGTAGACCGGGCTGACACACTTTCCCCAGTCCTATGCGTTCCTTACTGTCAAAACTAGATCTAATAGGTCGCATTGAGGCAAGGACATTTAGGACTATGATGATGACAAAATCTGCGCCAGTGAATGCGTTTGAGGCTTGTGTTTACAAAAAAATATTGAACATGAAACGAGCCAGCCCAGAAGGCTGGGGACAAGGGTTTCTCAGGCACTGGTAACCAGGGTTCAAAGGGTTAAGTCTTGCTAGCCCTCAGGTCTGTTCAGCCTTACTGTCACTTTCCCCCTCTGATTGTTAATGCATGTTATTGAACTTGTAATGTTATTGAAAGTGAATGTTGTATAGCTTAAATTTGTTCATCATGATATTTAATGAAAGATCAGAAAAAAAAAAAAAAGTAAAAGAAGGAAGTGTTTATAATAGACTATAATCCCCGATTGGGGATTTTAATCTCTAGGGTTGAAATTCCAGATTTTGTTTTGGCGTTGATTTTTCCACCCATTTCTGGGAGCAGTGTGATGTCTTTCATTCTAAAACATCACACTATGCCAATTTTGATGCAATTCTGACTTAAATCTGGATCCTTGATGAGAGAAAGTGAGAAATAAAGGACAGAAAACAAGCCATGAGTTGACAGTTGTCCATGGCTGAAATGACAAGTGACCAGACAGATATTCCATTCAACCTGGATTCGAACCTTGGTGAAGTGCCATTATGTTTTTTGTTAAAAATAATGTATGTGTTGTATTTGATGTAGAGTTTTTGTGTTTTTATGTACAATTTTGAGGGGTTAACCGGAGGAGATGCTTTTGCCAAATACACCTTGCATACGTCATCAACAGAGATTGAAGGGTTTATCTCCAACTCCAACACATCTACATCTCTGATATAATTTCTTTTCTATTCCATATATTGTGTGCTTCGTGTGCCTTTTTAACAGAAAGTTCCTTTCTTGTCTTTCTTTTTTTCTTTTTTTGAGATTGTAGTTGAAGGATATATGTAGAATGGAGAGATCTAGATCTCTAGATCTATTACCTAATTCAATTTTTCAAATAAAAGAGTTTGTTACAGTTGATGATAAAACTAGACCTTCTTTCATTCATTGGTATGCATATTTTTAGCTAAAAGTGGTTAAAGCTGGCCCACATGCCTACCACCCCCTGTGAAAGGAACACAGCGCAGATTTAAAACTTGACAGCAACATGACAAATGCAGGCAATGGCACAGACTAAAGAAGTCCAGTTAGACTTCAAGACTTAAGTCTGGCTAGCCATGTCCCTCTTCGAAATGGTGTTTGAACCATGTGATTCTGGCCAGTAGTTGCTGAGATATTTCAAAATTAAAATAGGGTTAGTTTAACCGTTGTCAGAATGTTTATTTATGTTCATGCTTTCTTCGAACTTTCCATAGTAAACATTTGGCCATTTATCTGTTGAAAACATTTTATAGAATTCAGTCGTAAGTTCTCGAAAGCAAGTTAATACCTCCCACATTTTCGACCCTTCAAATGTTAACCCAATCTCTCTGCACATGCCTCGCTTGGCTAGAGAATTCCTCTATCGATATACAGCATGAGCAGCATGCTATATCATCGGTGGGTTAAAACTCGTTAGCCTATTGACTTAGAAGTGGGGCATCACTAAAATACCTGAGCGGTAAGAGAACAGAAAAAGAATACCCTGAAGTTGATGGGAAAATGAACTGGGCCAAACATGTACAATACAAAGTTTGTTTGATACTGTTAGAATTGATCATGGATTTTAAAAGTGAAAAAATGCTTACCTAGGCAATTTGGTCAGTCAAATACTCCTACCAGAGAATAACTGCAATAACATTTACGTTATGTTCTATATGCGTCTTTCAACCTCCTGCCAAATGTTGACTGATGAGATTCAAGACAGTTTACTTGACATTAATATTATCAATGGCTCTTCCCCCACAGTCTCATCCCTTTTATTCTGTACTCTGCCCCCCACCCCCTCCCCCATAATCCTTCATTCCAACCCCATTCTTGCTTTCACATGCGCCCCCTCTTCTGACTTTTTCTCTTACCTTCCTAATTTTCAAAAATTCTCTTTCATTGCAATGGAAAGAATGTCAAAAAAAAAAAAAAGCAGTATTTCTAGTGCATTTATCAACAATATCTGCTAGACATGGAAGAACCTGCAGACAACATATTGATACACAGAGGCAGTGTGCCTCAATGATGACATCTTTAAGATCCTTTTCTAAGAATGCTTTAAAAAAAATGCCCAGTATTAAAAGAAGGTCACAAATTAAGTTCTTTGACACATATAACTCAACATGCAGTTGGCTCTGTCAACCAAATTTTGTATCCTGCTTCGAGGTGAGGCTATCTCTAATGCAGAAAAAATGTGATTCACAGAACGAAGTAATGAAGTTGTATATTCATCTGTTAAACATTTTATCTACATATATTGTGAAATGGCTATTGTATGGTCAATCTCATCTTTCTATTTGATCAGCATCATTACTTCGGGAAAACTGAATGTTCATGGAGTTGACTTCCATTACGAGCAGGCTGGACAAGGACCTCATACTGTCCTCTTACTTCCAGGGGCCCTCGGTAAGACTATCTCTAATCAGGTGACCCGTTTGTGTTCTACATGATACCAAAACTACAAAACTTGTTAAAGAAAGATGAATGACGAAAAGATAGATGCTACAAGAAGGGTCTCAACAGGTTGCTGCTGTGTTAACTCTAGAACTGCGACCCAGCCTAAGGGCTACAACACCCTGCAGCTCGCCTTGTCGGGCTTGTCAGTCTGGATCTCGGCACTACTACTTAGGGTGTTTGTTCTGACTATGGAGACTCCGCTTTGGCTTTGCAGTGACACTATGCAGGCCCAGATTAACCACCTTGCTGACCACTGTCTTTCTCTAATCCCTTCCCTAACTCCACCCTTTTTTCACATATAATAATACATGTATTTGCAAAGAGCCAATGGTACGAGAAGGGATTGTATTTACAAAGACATGTCAATTGCATATGGATGCCAATTTTATCGCCCCTCGTCCCACAGACCATTCCCATTACAGATTTGCTCATAACCTGATGTAACTGCTTGGACAAAATCACTTCACATAGGGGTGTATTTAAGTTTACGTTATAGAATCTCAGTGTAAACTGCAAGCTATCATCCCTTGATCACGTGGACTTAGATTTCTCTTATTAGATCAGACCGGCTGATGTTGATGGGGCAGCAGTGACTACAAAGAAATCTATACAATTGATCTAATGATTGCACAGAGTGAGAACACAAGCGAGCTATCTGATATATAAACCAATAGATACGTAGGCTACTTTAGCTTTCCTTCATAGTAATTATAGCTCACTTGTACTCTCAACAGCTTGATCGCTGGTCACTGTGAAACTTGTTTAGTGTGTCAAGTGGTCAGCGTTATTATTCAATATGGTATAACAGAGAGACTGCATGTATTTGATACTCTCTCGCATTAGAGGGGCCGGGGGGGAGTTAAAGATATACTGTGAACTGTCTTCAAAAGGTTCACTAATGACGCAGCAATTATGTTTTGCATGGGTAAAAAAAATTATTGCAACCAAAACTGTACAACAAAATATATTTTTTACTTTTTATTTACATGATTGTACCAAATCTAGGGGCAATAGATCAGGTTTAAACTGATGAGGAAATTACAGTGCTTAGCAGTGACATAAGAAAAATCATCCATACAAGGATGATGTTGTCTCAGGCTGTCATTGATTGACATCATGGAAATTAAGCTTAAATTGTATTGCAGATGCTAAAGTGATACGTACCTTTGTAATTTGATGAGCTTGGTAAATATATTCAATACTTTGAAAGTAGCCATTCAATTTTCGTGTTCACTTTGTCCATTTAGCACATTTGATAAAACTTGCATAATTAACATACACTTGATAAACAATAATAGGTATTCTGGGGACACCAGAGTATATACATGTAGTTGGTGATGTAGTCTGTCTGTGTAGGATATAAAAAAAATATATCATAGTGGAGTGCATTACAAGTGCAATCGTTCCTCAGAGGGACTGTGAAAAAGATCTTGGGTGAATAAATTACCATAAAGTGAACAAGTAGAGAGTGAAAACTTAGAAGTCAATGGTGAGTTAAGTGATAAATCATTGTAATATGGATTAATATTGATCATTGAGCAATTTGTCAATGTGTTTTTCTCAACAGGCAGTAGTCACACAGACTTTGCCCCACAACTCAATGGGTTGAATGCAGAGAAATACAACATCATTGGATTTGAGCCAAGAGGATATGGTAGAAGCCGTCCCCCAGATCGTGACTGGCCACTGCTGTACCTGCAGAGAGATGCTGATGATGCTGCAGCATTTATGAAGGTGAAACAAACATCGTACCAGCAGCGTTACCTATACTGAGGTGTTGAGGGAAGCTAGACTTTGAGTGTTTACATTATTATTAAGGTTTGATCTTAAGGCCAAAGTCGGCAGTGAAAATCGATGTTGAGGGTCAAAATTTTCGATTTTGCGTTCTAGCGATTTTTTTATTTTTTGACCTCTTATTGATAGTATAGAATGCATTTTTGGGTCAAAAGTTGATTTTGAGAACCTAAAATTGCCGTTACTGCCCAGTGAGATAAGTGCATAATTGTTTCTTCCTTATCAAAATGCCCTCATTTCATAGCCCAGATAAGCATCTTGGCATTGGCTAGAACCCTTCAAATTTAGTATCGATACAAAATCTAACCTCTTTCCTCCTAGTCAATGGTAATGTAAATTTCCATGCCCAAATACCCATTCATTCTCCCTTCAAAGTACTATTCTTCCATATATGGACTGATCACGCACAGCCTGTGTGCCCGTGGGCTGTGCATTGGGCGGCGAGCGAAGACTGATTGTCGCTACTGGCTCGATGCGTGCAGCTAACGGAGTCCAAGGCGGTTTCCGCTTGTAACCTATACCATGTTGAATGTTTCGCTGCTTTGTGTCTTCATGTTATTAATGTTAGAAAAGATGACTATGAGGTAGGCTATCAGGAAGAAAGCAAGAGCCAGAAGGCAGAGAGAACGCGAAGAACTGGAGGGGGGTCTGAGGTGTGTTCTTGGTGGATTCTTAAGAGAATAATCAGCTCAGACAGACACCCTCGTGGGAAAAAAGACTGCTGCTCACTATTCTTCAAGAAAATCGCAATTTACTCATAACTTGTTTTTTTTTTTTCTCCCAATATATCCATATTTGATATGTTAAATTTGCCAGTGAAAAATGGCAAAAAATTGTGAAAACATGGACAAATGACATGCTTTATTCTATCACCTGTATCTTTCTTATATCACCCAATCTTCTGGTCAGTTTCTGTGTGATGCTAGAACAATGAGCAGTGAAACAGAACACACAAGATTTACTCACAATCCATCCCTGTGAGAGCCAGTAGAGCCTTGTAATCCTTTTATCATCTGGAGTGGTTTCATGTCAGATACAAGGAGTGGCTGTTTGACTGTGAGTGCAAAGTCATTTTCAAACATGAATAAAGGTGCTGGATAGAATTGCCAGTGTCAGATTGAGTTATATAATACTACAGTGCTGTTCCTGTAGTACAAGTGGTGAAGGGAGATCTCAGGTTGCCCAAATCAGCACAATAAATTTATTTTATATAGAGTCAAGTACAGTAGTATCAAATAAATAGTATCACTATTTGGGTGCTCCTACTGTCCAATGTTTCACTGGTACTAGGCTATAAAACTAGTGTTGTTCAATGGCAATTTAGTTTGTCTTTCTTCTCTTTGGCTGGAGTATCGACTGGTCAGTTCAATGGTGGTTTGTTGTAAGGATGTTTCCATAATACTTGCTTCTTACTTTTCTGCTGCATACCTGCTGTTCTCTTCTCTTTCTTTGCCTCTGTAGAGTGCAACATTTTCCCTCCCTGATCTCCATGAAAAGCCAGTCCAAGGCCATATCTTTCCATCTACTCTGTGCTGTGTTTTCTAGAATATGGACTGGAATATGTTTGGGGCTGATTCTGTCTGGGAAGGCCTGTCAAAAATTTTTTATGTACCTAACTGTTTCTTCTTCTTTCTCTCTAATATCTTCCTGCGAACTGGACATACATGTGACACAGCTCAATGTACTTGTCTAAAATCAACATTGTTCATGTTTTGACTCTTGTCTGAAAGACCCTTGTGATAAGACTATCCTGTTGTGTGTTCACCGCCACAGTGTGAATAAACTGCTGTGTCAGCTCTCTGAAAACCTGACTCTATATATATTTGTGACAGTGATTACCAATAAACTGACCACTGTAATATGACTGTGGGACTATGTTGTTTTTGTCTAGGACTTTCTGTAGTGCTTTCATCCCTGGTCCTTTAGTGCTCTGTATGTGTTCTTCACATGTGCTAGTTCTTGTTTGATTTCAGTTATCCTTTTCTGTCATTGCCTCAGCTACTTTCTATCCCTTGCATTGTCAACATTGTCCCTAAGAGTAATGCAGGTTTTTAAGTAAAAATCTGTTTCATACCATCATGGTGAAATATTTTGTCACTGATGGAAACATAATAATTCTCCAGCTGCAGGCTTATGTTGATGAACAAATATGTTGGAATCTGCAAGCCTGTGCTATTTGCAGGGCCTCATAGCATTTGTTTGCTAAAAGCTGGTGACTGGTATGTTTAGTGTTGAATGTGCCAGTCAGTACATGCAAACAGTTGGGGCAAGATACTTCTCAACTTTTTTTTAAAAGAAAATGTAGCCATTGATATAATTTATGACAGTCTCATTCTGGAATGTGAGTATGTCAGTCAGTTTTTGATCTTTTATGGTGGAATCTGGCTCTGTTTCTTGTGTTATTCCCATGCTGTGTGCTGTGGGTAATGGTACTATATTTTGCTATGTTAGTCAGAGAGCTGTTTAGGTCATCTTCACAGCTTTTAGTTTCACTATTGATGAACATTGAGACATCCATGATTTGTTGCAAAGCTACCCTGAATTTAGTGATGGTAGGATTGTCCCTATGGCCACCTTTTCCTCTGATCAAAGAGAACAGATGCTTCTGGCAGTCTTGATTCAGCCTGCTGGTAAGAATATGTAGGAGGTCATCACTGCTGGTAAGAATTTATGTGAGGTCATGATTGATGGTAAGAATTTATGTGAGGTCATGATTGATGGTAAGAATCTATGGGAGGTGATGACTGCTGGTAAGAATCTATAGGAGGTGATGACTGCTGGTAAGAATCTATGGAGGGTCATGATTGCAGGTCAGATCATGCATTAAAGCTAATAGGCTTTTAATTGAGATCTGCCATACCTCTAGGCAGGATGGTTTCTTACTTTAATCCTCTTACGAGTTATCTCCCTCTGACTCCGGGTGGGTGGGTGATAATAAATAGGTCTTCACAGGTTGATTGCTGGTTCACTGGGGAAGTCTCTGCCATTGGATGAATTCAAAGGAAAACCTAAAGAGTCAGAATATGTGCTGTTTTAGTCACTGTGTTCAGTGTTCAGCTGAAGCGCTCACCCCTGCTCTAAAAAGGATTTGTTCACTATAGTTTACCAGCCTAAGAATTCCATTCCAATAGAAATCTGCCTAGAAGCAGAGTGTCAGACCAGGATATGCAAGCACTTATGCACAGTGATAAGTATGCAGAAATTATGGGTGTAGGGTGAACGAAAGGGGCTCCAGGAAGGGAGTGACAGGGGATGTATGACTATAATCAGGTCACATATGGACTAGTCCATAGCCATGTCTTTGTTGCTGGCATGTGGTACAGCACCCATGGGTGGTTTTTGTATAAAGAAGAATAAGTTTAGTCTCCTGACTCTTCAGATATTTTCAACTTCAATCAGTCTGGTAGATTTTAAGCACATGAGTAATTTGTCGATTAGTTGTTGGCTATTATGGTTTCATTCAACAATGATACTGCCATGTGGAAATCCACTCAGTTTTAAACTGTGGTGTATGTGAATGTTCAGGAATAAACTTTTGTGAATAAACTACAGTAATAAACTGCAATAATCCATTGTAGACAGCTGCAGTTGCTAAGGCACTGAAGTATGCTGCTGGACAAGGTCAGCCTTCTGAGGAGGTTTTTAAGAACTGCTTTTTGTCTTTCAGTGGGATCGTTTTCTCCCAACCTTGGCCATACTTAGCATCCTCTTGTGTTTCAACAACCTCTAGAGCCTTTTGTATTTTCTTAGCATTTTTGGAGCCCTTGCTAAAACTATCAAAATGAGCACAAGAAGAGCAACCCTCAAATCATGCTGCTACATTGAATTGTGTCCATATTTGACTGATTTGCTTCTCACCTGCAATAGCTTTTGTGACGGTCATTCCACTGCCATGCAATAAATCTGGACCTGACATATCCAAAATCTTCAAATCCCTTCACCCTTTCATCTCTCTGGTTGTAAACCACACTCCTTTATTGACATCTCATCAAAAATGAGAGTGCACAGCTTGTCTGCTTCTGACATGGCTGCAACTTTAGTGTCAGCATTTCCAAAATTTGGTTGTTAAAGACGGTGCTCAGTCTGATAATTCAGTGTGATAATAGAGGGCTAGAAAATAATCTTGCAAGGGAGCTTGTACGTCTTCGGTGATGTGAGTTGAACTCTGATATGGCAAATTTTTTCTCTTCAATATTCCTTCGGCACCCATTTTTGGATGTCTTAAACATCATTAGTTTGCTGGATGATGAATTCTAATAGGTGTCCGCCGTGGCGTAGATGGCAGGACATGATGTTCTGCTAGCAGCAATCCAGACTTTTCCTTGCTGATAATACTTGATCTTGTGGCACTGATGAAGGAAATGGGTGTGCTGGTATTGAGGGTGCAGAATGAGTGTATAAAACTCTTTGGTGGATGTTGGGATGTTAGAAGTTTTGGCGGATTTGGAACATTGAAGATAGTTGGAACAACTGTCTTGAGCTTCTGAAGTGTAAAATTATTTGCCCCCAATATGCATGGAACATAAAACAACAATGTTATTGAGCTGCATTGATGTTTTTTTTTTTTTAAATCGATGAAATCTTTCTGCCATGACTTTCTCAACCGTCTCTGACACCTTAAAAAGAAAAGGAGGTGTTTGTGTAGTTAAACAAAAATAAGTATTCTTCAGAAAAAAATAGGAACAGTAAATATAATATACAGATTCATATTTACCAGTTATGATTACTGGACATGTTTTGCTTTTCAATCTCCAGTTGTCTCAGCAGGTTGTTGAAAAAAACTGCTTTTATAGTGCAATGAATCTCCTGTGTTTAGCCCTGTTACACTCATATCGAGGACAGATCTGGATCTGCCTGGTAAAGTGTGATTAGGAAAATATGACATATTTAGGCCCACTAGGTTCAGCAAAAATGGTGTTAGGCCTGGATATTTGCTCTCTATTTAGAGGTAGGATTAGAAAAGTGAAAAGACATTAGAAAGACACACACACAAGCACACACTTCTTAAACAATGAATTCTTTGAGGGACTGTTGTAAAGTTGTCTTTTCTTCCTTGGCCCTACCCCTACCCTTGCCCCAATGTAAAGGGCTAACAATAACACTAGTAAGGGGATAGTACAACAACAACAACAAAAAATCATTTAAGTCCAGATCTTAGTTACAGGCTGACACATTGTGTCAAGGCTGTTACAGGCATGAATGGGACCCAGTGGGTCAACAATGCTGTTCACAAATAGAGATCAAAGCTAGACTAGATTTAGCAAAGTAATTATCCTTAGAAAGTTACATGCAGGCCATAATCTTCTGGAAATTCAAAGAATGAAAGATTAGGATGATGCTGTCTTGAATTTGTGCATTGGATAGCTCCACAGTGTTGATTTTTCAAGTGCGTCTTTGTATCAGAGGTTGCCATTATTGACACAGCAGTGCCTAATGGCCTGGGCATTTGCATAGGTGCTGCGGGTGAGCAAGGACACCGTTTTTGTGAAGTGGATCATCTAAACATTCCACGATCTATGACAGTGTTCAAGTGGGTTGTATAACATTTCAGTCTGCTTAAGAACCTTAGGAGCCTGCCTTTTTTACTTCCTGGTGCCCAGATTGTTAGATAGAGACCACTGTATGTGTTTCATAGTGTTTTGAGCAGCATGCAGAATGATACCTATTGATAGCAATTTATAAAAACTTTAAATTTCAATATTCAAATTATTGAAAAGACCTGATATTTGGCATCATTGTTACAATTCGATTTCAGCTACCATGTGGAAGATTGACCACATGCAGAGTGAAAAAGAGTTACATGGAGAAATTTGGAATTATGAGCTAGGTTATTTCCCTTAAATCTTAACAGAAGTTGGTGTTAGACATGCAGAACATGGTGAGTAGAAATACATTGTTTTAAGCCATTTCCTGCCCCAGTGCTAAGAACATTTCACAAAATGGGTAGAATCACCAGTGGACAATAACGCAATTTCATTTCTGTCAAGATTAAAACCCTTTCACTGCTCTGTTGATGTACAACGTACATCATAATAAGACTGAGGTCAGAAGCGCTTTTGACTTTCTTCGTAGATTTATAGTTCATGTCAGATCCCAGTCAGGTTATGACATACTTATTTGTCATGAGAACAATGAAGGGATTTGTCAAGTTGTCCTGTATGTTATATTACAGGCTCAGGACATTCATCGATATTCTGTGCTGGGCTGGAGTGATGGTGGCATCACTGGTATGATGTTAACGGCTAGTCACCCAGGCCATGTCCAGCGACTTGTTATCTGGGGGGCCAACGCTTATGTGACTGAGGATGATCTGAAAATGTACAAGGGTATGTCAATTTTATACTAGGGCCAGTAGTATGAATGTCAAACCCTATAAATGCCACTCTACATGCATGTTCCCATTGTGTCCTCTCCTTTGAAACCAGTGATTCCTTGTCAGCCATTGCATTCTGGATAAAACAGTTGTCACTACGTTTTGTATTACTACCGGGTAGAGCATATCATGGTAGGATTTTAAAAAGTCATTTAGACCTCTATATTCATTTATTGGAAACCAGCAGTTGTAAGGTTGAAGCTAAGTTTTCAGTTGATACAGCCATCATGACAAACTATAACTGATGCCAACAACTTTAAAATGTGAAATAAAGATTTTGCTGTCCTGTACATGACTGCAAGGCCAAGTTGCAATGATTCAATGATAGGAAAGAGCAAGTTGCCATGCAAAGTCCATTTTTTAATGGAGATGCTCATTAGGGCCAGATCTTAAACCTGCTCACATAGATTGTAAGGGCTTTTTTTTTTCAGAGTTCAGTTTGTCTGCTAGAGGAGTTATTAACTCCTGATATTCCATCATTTTGTACAGTATGTGTGAGAGATTCGATGCTCAGTTACTAGATGTTACGTGGGATTAGTTTTTTTTTTTTTCATGTATCATTTACCATAGAATCTGAATTGATCCAAAGTTTTACAAGGAAGAATCTGTATTGAGCCTTTTCAAGAAGGATTTTGCTCACCTGTCGATTTGTAGATTCTGACTGATATTTAAAAATTTATGACAAACTGCACAATGAAAAATAAAGTCAGGTCATGTCTGTACATTATAGATCTTTTAGTAATCAACAATCCATGACAAAATTATGAGGTATACATTAATGAAGCTTACCATTAATAACTGTCTAAGTGTTATAAGAAAATGTGAAAAAGTACATCTGAAATCAGTATACTTAGTTTACATTCTATATTATATGGTGATTACGATGCAAATGTATTCAGCTGATCCGAAAAGTGACCTGTAACACAAGTCAGTACAGTTTCTAACACAAGACGGTACACTTTATGAATCTATCTAACATATTTATCACCGAAAAATAATTAGTTTAATGTTTTTAATGCTTTTTGCCCAAAACAATACTCCAGTGTTGTTGTAGTATTAGGCCTTTGACTGAATCTGTCAATATTGATTCACATTTGAACATATAAATATCTAAGGTTGAAACAAATGCAACTCTGAAACAAATACAGCAACATTGTTTCAGCCGTAGGACTAATAGCAGAACAAGGTCTATAGACCATTGTTATGACCTTTACGCATATTTGTTTCTGATGCATTCTTTTTCTTTTTTTGCCATGGAAAGAAAATTCCAACCAGACTAGGGAAAAAATTCTCGCCTTGAGGAGTTAGCAAAGTGATATATATTGAATTGTTCTTTGCCATGACTTCTGTCTGAATCAGATGTGGAGGATATTGACAACTGGAGCCCTAAAATGAGGCAACCATTTCTAGACATGTATGGAGAAGAATATTTTCGGAAACAATGGAAGTTGTGGATCAAAGCCATCACCAATTACTATCATCAAAGACACGGTAGGTGGAGAACACATTATGCATGTGCACTGTATACATTTTTATCAGAGTCAAGGTAGACTCAAATGTCAGCTCAAACTTCTAGTGTACCCAATGTTTTTTTTTTTCATTGATATTTACTCATCTTTGAGAAAAGGTCACAGAGATGTCAGACTCTCAACTTTCGTAAAAAATCTGACTCGCTGGTCGTTCGCCGACTTTATATACTGTTGGTCAATCGACTACTGACTTTTTGCTGAGCCCACTAGCCGATCATCATTTTGTAATAATTTTAATGCCATACAAGTCCGTCATGGTCACAGTGAAACCAAAAGTATCACAGAATTTTGTACATGCTCCTGGAGAAAATCACAATTTAATGTTTGGCTGATATTTGAAGATCAAAATTCAAAGTTCATAGTAGATCTTGTGCTTAGTTTTCCACACCTGACAACATGCAGTTGAGTGATTACATCTGAGACGTTGATGGAAATCAGTACATCAAAGTATTGACAAAACACTTAATATGCCCCTGGTCTTAGGAAGACTGATGCAAAGGAGCAGCTGTTTGTGATATAGATCTAAAAAAACAGTTATGCTCAGTGATTATGATGACAGCACTGCTTAGGACACTCATTCTTAGGTTCCTGTGAAAACTTGCAGACACATAAAAAAAATGAGATTAAAAAAATATAATTATTTTTTAATGTGTCCTGTAGCTGAGCAGCACTCACCAGGCCTGATAAATTATTGGGGAGGGAGGGAGGGGTGCAAAATTTTATTGTGAAAATTAATTGACATCTCTGAAACTACTTGAAATGTAGATCTAATTTGTATGCAGAGTATAATGATGAATCTATACATTGATTGGCTTTTTGACTCACTAAATTATATATGGTCCTAAGAAGCAAAAATAAGTGGGACTTTACTCCAGCACTGCTATCAAGACAATAAAAGAAAAAACCTTTGTAACCTGATATTGTTGTAATGAGGAAACAAATAATTTTTATTTCTCTTCTGAGACATTTTGCTTTTACTAGTGTAATCACTTTACACATCATTTATATTGCAACAAGATTTAACAAATCCACTTAGCTGTGGGTATGCTTGTTATTTTTTTTTTTTTAACTATATTACAGTGATCAGTTCAGAGATTTTGAAGTGTAATACTTAAAGCCACTTTTCAAAATAAATATTTTGTCCAGGTGATCTCTGTGTTGGCAGCTTGCCCAACATTAAATGTCCTGTATTACTGATCAATGGACTGAAAGATCCCATGGTGCCTCAGGAACATCCAACTTTCCTACAGAAGCACATTGCCAACTGCAAGTAAGTAAAATTTGCCACAGGCTCCAACTGGTATTCTGAAAGTTGTGTCATTAATGAGGGCAGACAAGTTATGCCTGAACATTCAAATACGATGTTCTAGTTTGTAAAAAAAAAAAAAAAAGCTGAAAAGAAAGAAGAAATTTGAAAAAAAAAAAAAAAAAAGGACAAAGGAAAACAGTGAGTAAAAAAGATGGTTTTTCAGTGCCAATTTTTAATTTGTTGGAAGTTTAATACATACAACTAGTCTATTGTCTCGCTCATTCTAACTAGTGAGCATTTTTAAGATGCTATTGCCTGTGTACATTCTTTTCTCTGTCTCTCTCTCTTTTTTTTTTTAAACAAATTAAAACAGAAATTTTCAGAAAAATAAGAAAATGTATAGTAAAACCCATGTCTTTTGATTTCACAAGAATAAAAAAAAAAATTTGAATATATACGAAATTTCAGACTAGTTGGTAAGAAAATGCAGCAATGATATTCAAACAGTCCATTTTGAGGAAATAGCATTTGAACTAGTTGTTATAGGAAATTATGAAACAATAAATTGGTCATACTAGTAATAAAAACATGACCAGTATATTGTGCTGACCAGAACATTTGCATTTTGGATAACATCAGTTTGCTGTCGAACTCTTTTTGAAATGAAACCTCATTGTCTTGCTGCATAGACCTCACAATTTTAGACAATTTTAGCCATCACAGAGATATGCTAATGGCATTTTGTAAGTACAAAATGTCAAATTAAATAGGGAAAAATGGTACAAAATTGTCAGTTATTATAGAAAATGTAGCAAGAGAAGCATATAATTTAAATATGTGATATTTTGAAGCCAAAACTGGTTTCTGGATGTTTGGTTCCCTTATCCATCTCAGGCCCTGAAGTTCCAGTTTTGGCACCTTTGGTAATGTTTGAAAACTTTGATTATAGGGATGAAAGTAAGAAAGGTATTTGTACTGAACAATAATTTTTTTTTCATTGTTTTTCCATTATCTTACAGAACTGTTGTGTGGCCGGAAGGAAAGCACAATCTTCACCTTCGATACCCTGACGAGTTCAATGCCTTAGTTGAGGAGTTTTTAGACCAAGAGGTTCTGACAAAATCGTAGGCTCATAACTTCCAACTTATATATTGATGCCTTGGTGTGCTATGAACATAGAAATTTCCCTTGGAACCAGAGCTTTGCTGTGCAGGTTTAGTGCTGTGATTGTAGAGTGTCGTTATTCAGTAGATTCAAATGATCGTAGCAGTAAAAAAAAAACAGTTTCCTAAAAGTATTGTTGTATTGTATGTGAAATATTACAATGAAAATACTGCGTTGAGGTCAGATCAAGAAATCATTTTATTTCAGTCACTACACAATCCTGAAATGTCTGTCAGCTGACTACTTGTGTGTCCTGTCTCACAGTGTTGTGTCACAACTAGATTGTGAACTGAAAATCATTCACTGGGCTTTGATCAATATGTTCTCTATGCATGCAATAGAATGAGTGAATTAAACATTTTTTTCATTGTTGCCGCATTTTTTCCAAAACAATGAATTGATTCAGCTTTAGAAAAAAAATAAAATGACATTGGTCACTGATTCCAAATCTAGGTCAGAAAGTCAGAAATTGCTCTATATCTTATAAATATGCATCCAAATATTTAGAGTATTATCTTATATTGGAGACTGTAATACATATTTTGATATCAAATTACTTGCTATTTGAAGTTTTATATTTATATTTACACTGTGGTTAATTTGATTAATCAATCAAGAATGAAGTATTTTCCAATCTTAAATTATGAGATCAGATGAGGTGGCTTTTGGCTGCCAACTTTAAATGATGTGATTATATATTCATTTCACCTTATAGTATGACTTTTGTGTAAAAAACAGTACAGTTTTTGGTAAAGACTTTCACACATAGAGAGATTGGTTGGGCTATGGAACTGTTCGTAAACAAAACTGGAAGCTGTGACAAGAACTATGATTATTTATTCAGTAACAGATATCTGTAGGATGATACATTCCACTTACAGATTTCATTGCCTTTGTTGTGAATTATGATGAAAGTAATTATAGTATTCTTAAGCAGTGCCATTCAAAATGAGTATTGACATGCTTACCGACCCAGTTTTCTGAGAATCATGCACATGTATTTGTATCTGAGCTGGGTATGACGCAAAGATCAGAGGAAACTCTTGCATCAATAAATAAGCCTCTAATAGGTTGGCATCCTTGAGTTACAAAATAAGAAATAGTACAAATCCAAATCCCTCCTTATCAGGTCAGAATATTTTCAGTCAGACATGTTGTAAGCAAAGGTATCACTAATTTAAGTGACTGAGCCAGAATTTGCCATGTGAAGCAATACATAAATATGAAGCTAATAAAAATGTTATTTACTTAAGGGTGGGGGAGGGTGGTCCCTGGAGTCATTTTGGAAACAGCTGAAGGGAAATGATTTTAATCATTACCATCATTTTTGGCATGCTCAGATTAGAGGAAAACAATTGAACAAATTTTGAAATCAAACATGGTTGCCATGGCAATGGCCACCATCTGGGATTTTGAGGTCTAACTTTACCTTCAATAGGCTCAGAACTATTCCAATCAATATGCATGTAATTTTGTGTACATCTTTTACCATTCCATATCTAAATTTTGTCTGGATAGAGTTGTGATAAAATGCTTAGTTTTTTTTTTTTCCTTTAATTTTTTAAATTGGTATGTAAAAAAAGGTCACTGATTTTTCGAAAGTGTGACCCCAGAATCTCAGATGTTTCAAAAATTGACAATGATATAAAAAAAATCACTCCTGACAAAATTAAATATTATAATAATCGGTCCAGAAGTAAAAGAAGTAGATAGCATATTTGTGTTGAAAAATGTCATTTTGAGAGAAGAGAAAAATACTCAAAAAAAAAAGCTTTTTTATCGGGCTTTCAAACTAAAAACATAATTGTTTCATGTTCTAAAGTTCTCTAAGTGATTTCTATGGCTTATTTTGTCTTTTACTAGGCATCTGCTCATATTTTTTCTATTCCCTTTTGCTCCCTTACCCCTATCATTAACGGCCTGCCGTGAAGCAGTTTCAGGGTCATGGGAAGCCTATATAACTATATACAGCCGCCATGTCTTTTTTGGGTCAGAAATAAGTGTCTTGACCCTTGATGTGACAGACAGTGCACTGTCATGCTCTGAAACAGCAGACACGGGCCAAATTATGTTCTCATAAGGCCGTGGGAACTTCATTTTAGAGGTTCAGGTGAAAATCTTTGCTGATTTTCAGTTGATCAGTATCTCCAGTGGTTAGCCAGTGTCCATTTCAGGCACAGGAGCTCCTGATATTGTCAGAGGTGTTGGTCAACCATTGAATGACCACCCTTTCAAGGCCCTAGAATGGACATATCAACTTGTTCATACCATTTTTTAAGAGCAGACGAGCCCAAAGACAATTTTTTTTTTTTAGCTAAAACTCAATTTTAGGACTTGTGCCAACATAAATAGGGCATTTAAGAAGTAATCAAATATACCTTTACTATAATGGTGTTGTTAGAACTGAGAATGAACATTTTACTATGAACATCTTACAAAGGTGAAGAAGAGTCCATGGGGATTATGATATGTGTGCAAATAGAATTTCTTTATTGACTTTGAATTTGTGATTAAGTTAGTAACAAGAAAGTGAGCTGACAATTCTTTGAAGAGAATAGGTGTGTTTGCATATTTATAGTCATGACCTTGGTGCAAGTTGAGTGGTCAAACTTCATGACTTTGTCTTGTCAGTCAATGTGTGTTTGTTCATTTGTCCATGAACTCTTTAGATGTTATGTTTTCATATTATATTATAGTTTTGTTTATACGGATTTGGATTTTAATGAGGTCTATTTCCATATGATATTTTATTTGTGTATTACATGATTTCCTGAATGCCCCTGGATTTATGTGGCATTCTTAGAAAGTTGTTCAGAAAATTTTGTAAAAATGTAGAGACATCAACTTTTAAATAGTGCAAAACAGTTTGAGTCTGCTATGGCAGTCCTTGTTGGTGCTAGAGTGCTGGAAAGTGCTGTGCTCTTATTAGCAAATTTGAGACAGTTTGAATTGAGTGCCTGGGATCTGATAGATCATTCTACTTCTAGTCTTGAGACCTGCTATGGCTGAAGCCATAAACTTTGAATTAGCTTGTCACATGATGTAGACATTTTTTTTTTTTACTTTTGTTTTTCTGTCTCTGATGAATGAAAATGAAACAAGCCAGTATTTCCATAAATGTGCCATTTCTGGATGCAATTCAGACTCCAGCATTGTTGAAATAAATGCTAGGTGGTGACAAGATAACAATGCTGTTGTCTAGAGAAATAGAGAGTTGGGAACCAGGTGCTGTAGTAATTTGCTGTGGGGTGAATGTTGCCATTGTTCACCATTGTATTTCAGTTTGTGTTATCTTGTCTTCTACTTTTTTTTTTTTTTCTTATAGTTGGTGTAGCCTTTGTTCTTATATTCACATGTATTGAAAGATACTGCAGTGCTCTTTGACACAGAGGCCACCACAAATATTACTGACGGCCAGTGTATTTTTGATGTGGAATTGGGAGTGCTCTTACAGATTTACTTGTAGCTTTGATGATCATGTTGTTTGTTTTTGTACAGGCAGAAGCATCAGTTGTAATATTTATGCCACTTAACATTAATTTTGGTTTCTGTGAACTGGTGTGGGCATTGGATGAAAATAAATTTGAATATGAAATACCTAATGTTGAGAAAGAAGGCAACTTATACAATATGAATGTCAATGTCAATGTGTTATAATTTAATACATTGTATGTATATTGGCTGGGGAAACAACGTACTGATCAAGCCAGCAAAAACTAGTGTTAGACTTGTGCTGTCCAAATTTTACGAGCCTCTTTGCTGTTGATGTATTACTTCAAGATAGCGACTTTCATTTATGTGCGATTCAAATTATTGTTCTGTTTTAAGTTACATGTAATCTTACTTGCTAGTAATACTGCTGTCATTTTTAAGAATGCATTATGTGCAGCTCTTGCAGTTTTATGGGAGAATCGAAAACCTGAACAGTCATGTTGATCAAGATAGCAAATGTTATCAGATACATTTTACGGTACTAGATGATGATTTGTCCTTTACTCCAGCTCCCCCATCAATTTCACATCAATCTGAGTCTGAGCATTAGATAAGTGAACTGTATTTTTTAAAAATAATGTCTGGTGAGCATTACACATTCAAATGTACAGTATATGTCACATGCTGTATTTTTGAGGCAACCACTTTAGAATTTTGAATAGAATATCATTATTTACCACATACTGTTTCTTTTGGGGGGGGGTAAAAACGCCCAACAAACCTGATAACATATCATGAGAGCATATCAAGTATGCCTTTCAAATTCCTTTGACTATAAATTTAAACAAAACAATTTTTTTTTTTTTTCAACTTCAGTGTTTCATAAATTGGTATAAATTCGTAACATATTTGAAAAGATAACTTCACTGTAATCTGTAGCAGTGGGAATTCAGACATACCTTGCTAGGTGTGTCTGTTCGATGGCATTAGAGGCATTAACTTATTGATGTATCATCTTTTTTTGCTCACACCAGGTGACTTTGACAGGCAATCTATCTCCATCTGAAGTAGAACAGACTTCTCCAGTTCAAATCTTATCCAGGAAATGATTCTTGTACTGCAGCTGTTATTGAAAGCCCATATGGATGTTAGTTTGGGCTGTTCTGACATCCTGTTGAGCACATTATTGGTTCATGCTAGACTACCAGTTTGCAAAAGTACTGTGGCTTCATCAAGAATGAAAATATTTTGGAACACAATATGCCTTGTGTATGTATGGCACAGAACTATTGAAGATGTCATTCTTGACTTTTGGATTGCAGGCTGGGCCAACCTAAAAGTATGCCTGAGTTTGAATAGTGTCAATGTGACCTTCTTTTGCCTGGATTTGATCACTATTTCCACAATTGTTACTACGAGTAAAGAAAATAAAAAGGATTCTAGTTTTTCTTTTGTCCACCACAGTTGTTATCTGCATCTACATGGACAGTACCTGCAGTAGGATTTTCTCTTCCTCCCAGAATTGTATTTGGGGATAATATATGGATGACATGTCTTTATCATTGCATTTTGATATATCTTTAGGAAGTGGCTGTATGAGATTTTAGACTTTTTTTTGCCTTACAGTGTGATTCTTGTGCCCTTTAGTAACTCTATTTCAGGTGACTGATACCTGTGCAAAGAAGACGTTTTGTCTTGTAATAGTTTTCAGTTGTAGGTTCCAAATAGGTATCACTGATGTTGACATACATGTACGTCAGCATCATCATAGACCATGTTTAATGTTTTTTCCTGTTGTTCTTCTTCTTAAGTGCGGGGATTCTGGTTAGATGGTGCTTTTCAGAGAGAAAAAAAATAAAAATCTGATTTATAACTGTCATTTTTTGGTTTATAGCCATGTATATTTCAGGATGGAAGCTTTTGCAAACATCAACTCTTGTTCCACCCTGTTTCTTTAAATATATACAAATACAGTGTATAATAGATTTCTCTCCAGAAATTTTTCATTTTGGGTGAATACACCAACTGCATTAAGAGCATCTATTGATACTAAGGACAGTGCCATGTCCAGTGATGGTGACTCACTTTCTCTCAGAGTGCTTTGAACTTGTGCTGGACAATTTTTTTTCACCATCTGTTATCACCACCTCTTGGTTTCATTGAATGCCTTTAAACTTGTCTTGTTTTCTTTGTGTTTGCCCCTTTTCACTTTCTTTCTTTAATTTTTGGTTCTTGTGATGACTGTCGGTATTGCCTTGATTAGTGTTGGGACCTGCTTCTTTATCCTGGAGAATGATTACTTATGTTGAAGATCAATATTGCATGCTCTATGAAGAGTGTTTATATGCTTCAACGAGCTTAGATTTCTTGCAACAGGTGACAGCTGGCTTTCATGAGAACCTGAGATAAAATCGTCTTTTGAAGGTTTGTAGGCTGCATCTCTATCACTGTTACCAAACTCGTCATCCAACATAAGGAAGATACACTTTGATTTCGGGGCAGCTACATAGAGTATTCATTACTTATAAATAATTGATGCTGGAATATAATACATTTTTATGCAATGCATGATGACTGAAAACCAGTACTGGTATGATTTTATATTAACAAAATAACGGTGATTTATTCTCAGATCCAACAATGTACTCTCAGTAAAAATACAGTTTATGAGCATATACATGCATTATATTTTTTATAACAGCACTTCCATATATTATGCATTTTTTTATTGAGTAGGAAAACCAAGAACATGCACAAAGATACAACTGTGGTGATTTCAAAGATGAGAAGTGTAACCAAGATAGAAAGATGTAGGCCTATTACAATGTGGTTGTTAAATTGATTCACAAAAGTCATTTTGACCAAAATCTGCATATACTGTGTTTTTAAAGATGACTGCAGAATAATATAACATACAATCACTGCCTTGGCTCAGACTTAGAAGAAGTCCTGCCAATTTAATATTTTCAGTATTACAGGTAACTTAGGCATGTTGTGTGTAAGGGACGACAGAGATTTTAGATTCAATTAAAGAAATTTTGGAACATTCAAAAGTAGCATTGTAGACAATCTTTTTAGTTGAGTGTTTTTTTTTTTTTCTTAATTTGTATGTGATTTTTTTTTTTTCTGAGGGGGGAGGGAGAATATTGTTGCTGCTAAACCAATAATACATTTAGAATCTATGGGTTTTTTTTCCTGCTAGCTTTTGTGGAACATGATTTGAGATCAAGATAGAAATGACAACAAGATTGTAACATTGTTTTGTGTGTGTTCTAGTTTGTATTTTAATCATTCATGAGCTTGAAGTATATGTCAAGGATCCTTCTGTGAAGTGGTTGGTGATTGCAGTGAATTCTGTGGTGGGTTGTCTCTTTCAGTTCTGTGGCCAGAATACAACATATTGGACATGAAGATTTTTTTAGTGCCTGTGATTCAGGAAGTGATAGGCTGTTGGTATTACAGATGTTATCAGAACATTAATCATTAGTATAATTTGTTTTTGTTTAAGTATCTTTATGAAATTCTGCATTCCTAGATCAAATCGAAGTATGTTACCAAGAACCAGTTGTTAGTTAAGGAGGAGGCAGCTAGTATA
Organism: Peronia verruculata; assembly: GCA_038406235.1. Classification (NCBI taxonomy): domain Eukaryota; kingdom Metazoa; phylum Mollusca; class Gastropoda; order Systellommatophora; family Onchidiidae; genus Peronia; species Peronia verruculata. Next base: position 5,847 of record JBCAUA010742390.1, on the reverse strand, counting down.
TTTGATATACATGTATGTATTTTTATCCAGGGATGTCAAACTTATCACCAAAACGTCAGAAAATTTTCTCTGAACACCAGTTGGGTTTACAGCCAAAGCATGTTCAAAATTCTTTTGCATTTCTGGTTTCACCGTGATCACTACCATGTTAAAAAGTATTATAAAACTGTGATTGGCTAGTGGGCTCAGCAAAAGGCAATTGATCAGCCAGTAATAGAAAAGTCAACAATGACCACAGAGTCGGGAGTTTGACATCCCTGCATATCTTCTTAGTAACAAAGCACAAAACTCCACTTTTTAGAACACTCTGAGCATTCTGCATGTCACTGTTTTTTGAAAACCTGAAACAAGGAATGTCGGCAAGGAATCTTGGAATCATAATTTTATGGAACTAAAAAAAAGACTGAATAATCAAGAAAATATCCATACATGCATGTACATGTATATTGTAATCTTCTGCATGTGCATTTCAGCAAAAACTTGGGTAAGTATAATATCATTTGTTTGTAGATTTTTCATTTGTTCCCCAAGACTAAGACAGGAATTGAATGTAACATAAATGTAGGAAAATGGAAGGGAAAAAATGCTCAGTCAGCATGTTAGTGTTTTACAAAGATTTAGGTCTGTTACTGTACTCATAAATGGGCATTGTTTTGACAGTGATCATTCTGACCACGTTATTGGAGCAGTTTCTGTAGTATTTTTTCCTTCCTTCCATTCTTATCATTTTGTGAGAAGAATTGCGGCTTTTGACGCTCATTGTGAGAGAATATTTTTTTTTAATGCTGGAAAACAAATTGACCCATGCATTTTTAATATGTGCTGCATGACGGTTGCAGAATCTCATGTTTTTGTCCAAAAGAAATGTTATTGTCTGAGAATTTCCTTTTTTTTTCCTCTTCTTCAAAGAAGACAAGTTTCTGTTGCTTATCAGATGACAATAAACAGGTGACTCTTGAATAAATGAGATATATGTATTACTTTTGTTCTTTTGATTGAATTGTCAGCTGCTCTAGTATTGACAGATGTGAAATACATGTAATGATGTACAGATATAGAGGGTGTTTAAAGATCACTGATCACTATTCACTTTTCATAAACTATTAACAATTACAGAACAAACTGAGAGTATTCATATTTTTAGTATCAACAGGGAAATAATTGCAGTTCTGGTAGAGAGATTTGCTATCAAGTTGTCTTGAAAACAAGTTGTATACCTCTGCATAAGCAAAGGCATCCCCATTTTCAGTCACTTTAAACCACCTTTGGACACAGAGCTCTTTGATATTTTCAGTTATGATAATGCCAAAAAGGAGGTAATTTTTTCATGCTTCGACCTAAACCCACCAAATCCATCGTGACACTCAAAACATCTCACGGTACTTGAAAAATAATGTGGATCTAGTAAAAATAAAGGGTTAATTTGCATTAGAAAAAAGAAAGGAACAAACTTTGTATGCCATGGGAAACTGCTTAATGGGCTTGATGATCTGTTGATGTCTAGAGCTTCTGCCTCTTTTGAGGCTTCAAGTTCTTTTGATTTTGATGAAGCCTCTTCTTGGCAGATTTCTGTTGATGGGTAATATGTGTTTTGAAGGCCTGTTTCACAGCTCTATCTCTCTCTCTCTCTCTCTCTCAGTATTTTGGCATTTTGTTTGGTCTGGAGACACTTGACCTCCAAATCCAGAGCTTTCTTTGCTCCATTTTTTCTCTGCTTCTCCAATTCAAGGGCCTTTGCATATTTTGAAGAAGATCCTTTGATCAGAGTCCACCTCATCCTACAATATATCCTTTCTGTTGAAATATTTAATGGAGTTGGTATTCCTAGATTTCAATGAATATTTAACTGTTTGAATAGCTATAATATAACATGTTCGAATTTCTGTTGTGTAGATCTAGATCTTATAATAATCTTACTAATATCCAACACAAATTAAACTGTCATAAATTAAAATCAAGGGTAAAAGTAGCCACTGGTAGACTACACTTGATCCATGGGGTGAATGAGGCATTGGCGAAAACACATTTGATTTCGTTCCATATACATGTATATGCTAAACGTAAGATGCCAGAAAGAGGCAAAAGGCGTAGTACTTCTGGTATATCGAAGGCTTCGTACAATTATGGAGGTTTTTGTTGGACTAGGTGACCTATTACTGAGGACGGCCGAGGGAATTCTTTAGTTCCTTGCTCAATGACGGCAAGTCGTGGAAAACAGGGAAAATGGAGGAAAATCTCCAAGGATGACGAAAACTGAGGAAGGATTTCTGCGGAAGATTTCATTATCATCACTGTATTTTGCAGCATTTTTTTTTTTTCATGAACTCACTGCATGCAGTTCAGATGCTTTCCTCAAGATGCCAAGTTACAGAGATCAGTGACCTACACCTTGTCTTTGATACAGCCAAAGAAAGCCATCAAGCCTTACTTTACCATGCCAGCGAGAACTCTCCTGAACACTAAGTACCTTTCCTGACAAATCGACAAAAAGTAGCTCTCTCTAATGGGCCTTGTGCTCCACTGATCTCACACTTTTTTGACTATTTTGATTATGAAACTTTTTTTTACTTAACCCTAGAACTGTCAAGAGGCCGATATGCTCAAAGACTCAAGCATTGTTATTCATGTCAGAATTAGATTTAAAAAAAAAAAATACAACATAGTAAGACTATTCTAATCTTGAAAAGTCATTTAGGGCATGAACCTTGAATTTCTGAACATGAACAACTTTCATTATAGAAACATTGGCATCACTACAGTCTCTGCTGACAGTGCTAAGGTTAATCAAAAACAGGATGTGAGACAGTAAGCCCCGGTAAGTCATCACAACTTAAGGAAAGAATCTACACACCCTGCAGTAAGGTTGTGGAAAAGGTATTTCAAAACATTGGAGAGGCCTGCATTCAAAAGTGGTTGAAAATGATCAAAAACAGATGCTCATAAAGAGCTATACAGACAGTCTTTTGGCATCGAAATCTGGCAGCATAATAGTAAACCCTTTAATGAACTAATACTCAGTTTGTTTTGTCATTTTTTTGAATTTATTGAAAGTGTATAGTGACTTTTGGGACACTCCGTGTATGTAATGTATCCTTTTTTCAAAGCCCCAGACACACGACAATTATTTGTTTTCATGCCTATGATAAAGAGTGTGCCTTGAACAACTGCTGCTTCCTAAAAGGTTAACTAAGAGATTTTACAAAGGGATAAGTATCACGCAGGAACCTACTGGTGCTATGTTCAGGTAATAACTGGTTTTGAGGTACATGTATTTAATAACTTCATGAAAAAGCCATAAAGGTGCATATGAAATAAAAAATACAAAGTCAATTGGAATCGATCAGCAGCTTTTAATGACATTTCAGATATGGTATTTAATATGTGAATTATAAAAAAAAAAAAAAAAAAGCAAACTTTTTACATAAAATATACACATACTATGTACAATATTGGAGATTTATCATTCAAACAAAACTAGTTCCAAAATTTCAGGCAGGGAACCTACACAACGCTCAAGGAAAACAATGCCATGCATTTGACTTGCAAAATCATGAGTGTCAACAGATCCAAGTCCAGTTCATTACATTTTAAACTTTTCATTGGATTATTGTTACAGAACAAACAACTCCAACCAAGCAAGACAGGCTTATGGAATAAGCTTTATGTATTGTATGTTCTACTTCTAGATGGTCTTACTCTTAATTTGAAGCCTACTTTCCAAGATCTGCACAGTCTCAAAATCTCACATTCATACCCATTTTCAAACCATCACACTCATAATTCACAAACAAGTGGCCTAAAACAATGTGTTTTCTAGTGCATTATCTGAGTCTTTACTTCTATCTATGAGAAAATAAAGAGAAACGTAAAACAAAAATATAGATAGGATGATAAATATTTGAAAGTATATATGAATACAATGGTTTTCATTGATTTTCTCAAAACAGATTTTTGAGATAGGCCATTTGCTTATGAATTAGACAAAATGGTCAGCTGGTTCAATTATTCCCAAAATTCACCAACTATAATGGAAAACCCTGACACAAGATGACACTAGATGAGATATAAAATTAAAATAAACTAAGAAAACAGAAAGCAACACCAGCAGACATAATCATAGATGATCCCATGAAATGAGCAGATAAAAGACGGCCCTATATCTCCTTGAAAAGCTGTGCAAACAATGAAATGAGGTGGAGTTGTTGGTTACTCATGGGATGAAGTGGGCAAGACTGTCATGATAAGGCTGGATGGAGGTCTATGATCCATGACCCAGCTTATGAATTCTAGCAGGCTACAAATTGTTCAATTTGCTATCTAGTCAGAGACTCGGTTCTGTCAATTCTCAATCAAATTTTTGTTTCACATTTACCATTGCCAGACATGAAGTCACAGCTCTAAACTTCATCATCATCACCATCATCATTTCCTTTTTTGTCATTTTTCTCCCAAGGGAGGTTTGACATTGATGTGTTGTCACCATCTCTCTCTATTCTGGGTTTCCTTCTCGTTGATGCCCAGTTTTCTGAGATCTTCCGCAACGCAGGCAGCCCAGGTTTTGTTCGGTCTTCCTCTTGGTTTCTTACCCTCCACTACATGATTCATGGCTCTTCTGATTATGTGATGGTCTTCTGTCCGTTGCACATGCCCAACGTGATGATAACAAGGAACTAATTCATCCATTTTGGATAAATCAAATAGATTTCAGATATTGCAAAACTGACATAAAACTTCTGGACAATAAATCTCATTATCAACACTGATAATATCTTTACAGTACAACAAACATCTTTTGTTATGTAATGGTGTGTGGTTTTAAATTTTATCACCATCAGGGATGTCAGTCTGTCTTCATGAAAGAGTTAAAAAACTGGAAGGCAAACTTTCTTTAATAGAACACACAGGGATGGTCCGGGCAAATTCGTTTTAAGTGGACTCAACTGTAGAGTAGAGTCAGGCATCTTCGTCAGGCGCCACCTAGATCAACTAGTGAACTTTCAAATGGACTCTCACCCTACCTATTCTCAGACGAGTCCAGGTGTCACATGATCAGATTTCTGTCAATCAATAGTGTTATCCAATGAATACTGTCGATAGATATTCCCGCTGTAGCACCTAGGCCTAGCTGAAATCTACGTCATGTCTGGTCTATGTCTAGACTGATCTTGCAAGGCCATCTGTTTCTATTCCTGCCACTCTCATTTCTTATCTACTGTGCTTCAATCAAGACATTCATTTCGCTGTCGCATGCACTGGAAATTATCAATCTCTTTGTCTTAATATTTGCAAAATTCATTTCTGCTGTTCCTGTGGGGTTTTTTTTTGTGTCTGCCTTAGCGGTTGGCTTACACATTTTTTAAATAAAAAAGACAAATGGTACTTTTGTGAAATTCGCCACCGCCATCACTTAAATTCGCCATTCTCGGTATCTGTAAAAACAATGGATAATTCATCTAGAATCAAGAGCAAGGCAAAGTTTTGGAACAGATAATTTTTGATGATGCAATTGGGTGCCATTCACAGTCCACTAAAATATAACTCTATCTTTTGCACCAAAGTTTGCAGATCTTTAGACTGACATTAGATCTACCACTGTACTAAAATTAGAACTAATATTCTGTCCTGTCTGATGATGCACTGATAGACCTAGTGAATAGCACCTCATATTTATAAAAAAAAATTAATTTGCTTTCAACTTATCTACAAGGTAAGATTGGGAAAATATGTAAACATATGTGGCAGTATCTGCAGAAAGGGCCCAGATGTCGCGAGGACAATAATTGAGAACAGGGAGAAAAATGGTCAGAAATCGATTTTCCTACGTCATGGAGTTTTTTGTCTTAAAAG